>JAANSO010000302.1:0-44911 GCA_036507315.1 Lepidocyrtus fimetarius
TTAATTTTAAGCTAAGTTGCAGTTGAATTAACTTATTTAATTTAAGTCATCCTCTCAGCATTATTTAATTCGTTCGAAACTTATTCATCGGGTAGAGTTTAAGAAGTTTTCGGAACATTTACGGTTGAGGTCATTTGAAATTTGAGAAAGAACATAAGTATAGGAAGAGGTCGATTGCAGCTAGAGTAATATGAAAGGACCCGGTTTGTTTCTTACTACCTGAAACGGGAGCGATTTCCTTTAACTAAAATCTGTCCTGAACACATTTGACAAGTTTGTTTTTGTATTAGGTATGATTTATATTGAAAATATTGCAGGTTGCTGTAGGCCAACTAAAACATAAAAGTAACGTTTTTCATTAAATTGGATGATATTTATTCAATTTCCAAGCTTTTTTTACTTATCTTGGTCTGTTGATGTAACACCCGCATTTTGAACCTAACGCTAGCAAAATATTTTCAACAAAACCATTAGCTTACATTCAAAGATACTTTCTGTAGTAAGCGTTTAAAATGACAACCTCCGAAAAGTTAGCAAGAATTTCAATAATATAATATCAACTACAGTAATATCTTAATTTTCTCTGCTTCGTTTGTATTTTACCGACGAATATTTTCCAAGGCAGAATAATATTGACTTAGTAGTAGCATTGTCTTGTAAAACACAATTATGTAAAGTTACATGATTCATGAATAGTGAACAGATTTTTGAAGTACAATAAAAAACGAAATTGAGTTTTTATGCGATGACATGCTTGGGAATTAATTTTCTTAAAAGGATTTGAATTATTTGACTTGTGAACTTTTAAAAACTCTATTTCTAATGAGATTCACAAAATGATTTAAGCCTGCTTTAGTCTTTAAGAAAAACGACTGAAGATTTGGCTTTTTTACTAATTTCCGGTTTAACTTTGATGTCTACCGACAAAACAAAATTTTCTCGGGATTTGCCTAGGTAGTTAAGGAATTCGCGTTTTTATTAGGAATAGATAAGGATGGCAAAATTTTGCTTTTTCAGTGTCCTTCTCTCTGCAGCACTTTGTCTTAAAGAAAGTTTGGGTATTTAAATATTGAATCAAAGTTTTTAAAAGTCATTGTAGTGAACTAGAAGGCAACGTAGTGGTCCTATTGCAGTGTTTTTGTGCTGATATCCCTGACGAACCTTGCTTTATATGCTTGTATACTTTTTTAAGTTAAAATACTGTCGTAATATTATCCTTTTGTTTGTCGGCGTACTCCTTTAAAACGCTTTGTTTTAATCTCCAGTCATGTCGTTTAAATGTAAAAAATGGTACTTTCTTAAAAACTGCAGCATGTTCTCTCCTTTGATTTCATTCTTGAGTAGTAGCCCAGCCCACCCTGCGCCAAGATAATGTGGTTTGTGTGGGTCAACAAATTTCTAAAAAAAGGGAGGGAAAAGCTGTAGATGTTTTAAGAAAAGAAAAAAGTAAATTCTTTAGATGGATTTCCTGAGTTAGTGTTTTCTCCACCAAGAAATGATATATTCGAAAGATTCTCTGCATTGCTTGCAAATATTTGCTGGTTGGAAATCTTTTAAAACTTTGTTGTTGGTTTGTTTATAAAATTTGGCCGCAGGTGGCATATATTTGGAAATATAAAGGTGACAACAGAATTAAATTCCGTTCAACTTTTACTTGTAAAGTGAAACTTTAATATAATTAGATTTATGGGACGTTTTTCTGCAAAAAAGTAAATAAATGTGCGAAAACATATTCTGCCACCAATGTAAACTCAATTACTCTTAACAGGGAAACCCTTGAGGTGCCACCTTCCTTTTGCAACGAGATGTAACTTATCCTATGTAACTTTGAACGTAGAAGACGATGAGCAATGCCATTTTTTGATAGTCGCAAAGGTTTAGGAGATATTTACAATTTAATTACGTATTATGGGAAAATCAATAGGCAAAAATTGTCTTTGACAAAATCTGATTGTTTGACGTTATTCATCGTTTAATTTGGACGCATTTTGCTTTTTGAGGGGACGAAAAATATTCAGAAACGCAAAAGTTATAGTCATTTGATTCACAGAAGTCTGTTAGATTGAGGATTGCGTACGAGCAATGCAATATATACAGCATGGCTACCGATAAAAAAATAGATATAACTTTTACGTTTCTGAATATTTTATGTACCTTCAAAAGCAAAATTGGTCCAAATTAAACGATGAATAACGTCAAATAATCAGATTTTGTCAACGACAATTTTTGCAAATTACTTTCCCTATATTACGTAATTAAATTGTAAATATCTCCTAAACCTTTGCGACTATCAAAAAATAGCATTGCTCATCGTCTTCTACGTTCACAATTACATAGGATAAGTCACATTTCGTCGCAAAAGAAAGGTGGCACCTCAAGGGTTTCCCTATTTAGATAGAAAAACGAAAGCGTTAATTAAATTTCTTAAATGAATTGGAAAGCCGGCAGATATAAGTGCAGAAGATTTAAAAGTACCTTAAAGGAAAATGATCTCGGTCTGGTATATTCTAAACTCTCAAAAAATATACGAAATAGGCTTACAATTTGGTCATCTAATATTTCAAAAACTTAAAAGTAACGTTTTTCATTAAATTGGATGATATTTATTGAATTTTCAAGCTTTTTTTTACTTATTTTGGTCTGTTGATGTAACACCCGCATTTTGAACCTAACGCTAGAAAAATATTTTCAACAAAACCGTTAGCTTACAATCAAATATACTTTCTGTAATATAGCTTTAAAATGACATCCTCCCAAAACTTTGCAACAATTTCAATAATATCAACTACAGTAATAGCTTAATTTTCTCTGCTTTGTTTGCATTTTACCGACGAGTATTTTCGAATGCTGAATAATATTTCAGTAGTAGCATTGTCATATAAAACACATTTATGTAGTGTTACATTATTCAGAATTGAACAGATTTCTGGAGTACAAGAAGAAGAAAAAACGAAATTGAGTTTTTATGCAGTGACATGCTGGAGAATTCTTTCTCGGGAAGATTTAAAGTATTTGACTTGAGCAGTTAAAAAAACTCTATTTCTAATGAGATTCAGAAAGTGTTTATTTTTTTTTTAAGAAAAAAAGACTCAAGATGCGGCTTTTTTACTAATTTCCGGTTTAACTTTGATGTCTACCGACGAAATGAAATTTTCTCGGGATTTTGTTGATCTTTTAAGGAATTCGGAATTTGTATTAGGAATAGATAAGGATGACTAACAAGTTTGGTTTTTTCAGTGACATTTTCTTTCCAGCACTTTGTCCTAAGTAAATTTGGGCTATTTAACAATTCAATAAAAGGTTTAAGAGTCATTATATTAAACTAAAGGTAACTTTACAACGGTCTGATTGTGTCTTGTGTCTTTTTATGGGGGCAGCAATATTGAATCTTTTATTAAATGCTTGTATGCCGTTTTAAGTTAAAATACTGGAATTGCATTTTTTAGTTTCTTTGAGAGAAAAGCCAAAGATAAGGGTTCCTACGTAGTGAGAAAATTGAAAGATAAGAATAGCTTGAGAAATGACAATTGCAAAACCTTCGTTCATTTTTTTGAAATTAATGGAAAGTCATATTTTGAAATGGTAATGATGATGGATAGAAGAAGCGTTGCCTAATACAGCATAAATTTACACGTCGGTTAACTGTGCTACAGAAAATAGTGCGCAGTTCCAATTTCATTTTAATTTTTACTTGTGTTTTCTATGTCCGTCGCAATCGACGGTCGAAACAAGGAGCTAAATAAAAGGAAATTGAATGATAATAACATTAAATTACCTGAACAAGCCACCAGGGGGGCTATACGCGTAACACTTCAAGTCAGGATACTCGCTTTTTAAAAGGACGGCAAGAATGGATGCAGTACCTGCACCTGTAGGGATTGAAAAAATTGTAGTGCAAAATACATAAGTCGATCATGACGCATTTTAAAAAACTAGGTTCAAACCTAAAGAGTGGCCAACTAGGACAAGATGATAAGTATCTGTGTTGCGGTCCAGATTCCGATTAAATGCTGTTTCTAAGATTTTCTCTTCTACGAGCTTATTTTTTAGGTAACAAGCTGCCTGGACCATGCCCTAAAACAAATTTAAATAATAAGCATTAGCATGGATCATGGCTTTATTCAAACTTAATTATAGTCATTATTGGATGCATTCAAAATTATTTTGTATTATTTAATCAAATTTTGTGACCCAAGCCGGCTATAAATTATAAATAAAAGGCTGCCGTAACATGCATAGACGTTAACTTGAATTGAAAGGGAAAATAAATCCTGGAACGCAAGTAAATCATTTAAAGGTTTCTTGTTTGTATTAGGATATCATATATTTGTTGATATTTTATTTGGCACACCGCAAATACAATCCTTGTTTTCCATTCTGATGTCGTAACAGTAACAAACACAACAAAATGAATACTTAACAGAGTAGTGGATATTTGCGGAATTGGGAATTCTAATGTGTTCCAAAGCAAAAGGCATTCAGCTTTCTTATGTCAATTTGTGAACTAGATTTCATCGTTATTCTTTCGGTGTACGAAAAAGGAATTGACAACAGGAAAAGTACCTATGAAAAAGCCCAGGTTTTTGTGAGTGTGCTTTCCCTTCGATTTATGTGTGGTGATGATATATCTTCTTGAGTCGTGTGGTGGTGAAAGACAAATTGGCTTAAGTGGCAAAGGCAAGCAGAATGCAGGAGACGTGGATATAGAAACCTCCATATAAGGTAACCGGCGGATTCCCCCCAACACCAGATTCCCCCCATAGGCGGATTCCCCCCAGCCGGATTCCCACCATAGGTTGATTCCCACCGTAGGCGGATTCCCCCCAGGTGGAATTCACACCCTGCGGATTCCCACCATAGGTTGATTCCCACCCGGTGAATTCCCACCATAGGTTGATTCCCACCCGGTGAATTCCCACCATATTTGGTTTTTAATTCCAACAAATCTTGTACTTATAAGGTTGTCCTCACATTATTCGTTTCTACTTACTTTTTTGCAATAATGGATAGGAAAGTGTCTCATTAGGAAAATTAAAATGCTTTTCATATACAATTTCTTTTATTAATTGCTAGATTTAAATATACATAAAGTAGAAGTCAGATGCTATATCCTGTCCGCAGGGCGATAGCTAACATCGAGTCCGAGTGCATTTAACCTTATGACGCTTATGTTAAGCTATAGCAGGGCAGACAGGTAGAGCATTTGCTTTTAATCTTAACTCCCATGATTACATACATGTATGTAATCATGGGAGTTAAGTTTTAATTAACATGCAATATTATCACAAGTCACAGTAAATATTTTTTGATCATTTTAAATCTCGTAATCATTTTTAAAGAATCTTTTAAAATCTCGTAGACATTTTTTATCCCTAAAATTTTGTAATCATTTTTAAAATTTTCAAAAAACTAACAAAAAGTCTCAGTGTTTGCAGTGAGAGTGGGAGTGGGTATGGCGTGTTTGTTTTTTGGCAAATTTCTATAACATTTCGTTTTAAACTTCGAACAGCGGGAAATTCGGTAGTAGCACTAATGCTTAGTCCAGCGGTATAAGAAGCCACAATTGATTGAGGATTATAAGTTGTAGATAACGCAGCAACTTTAACTTGGTTCGCTTATTTTGTAGTTTAAATTTTGGCAATATATGAAGAATATGAAAACCTTATCAATACAAGAGTTGTCGGAATTAAAAACTAAATATGGTGGGAATTCACCGGGTGGGAATTCACCTATGGTGGGAATCCGGCTGGGGGGAATCCGCCTATGGGGGGAATCTGGTGTTGGGGGGAATCCGCCTAGATTCCCATATAAGCCTCTTATGTAACATTACTGCCCTGTGGCGCATTCATGGCGCGAATCCTGGCAGGCGCTATTAGGCTATTGTTCCATGTTTTTCTCATTCATTTCAATTATAGTAAGTATTTTTCAAAAGTACATACGTAACTGGGAATTTACAATGTAAATTTTAAATCTTTAAAAGGCTCTTACAAAAAGGATGCAAATTATATTTTTAAAAACTGGAATAATTGATATTTCCCCGGTTATAATGGAATTTATGAGGTTAAAACTTCCACTTCCAGCTTAAAGTGGAATTGCTAACGCATTAAATTTCCTGCATTTAGTACTCTCACCCTTTCATCCCCATCTTCAATAATCGTCCAAATTCGTTTTAATGGGGGAAGCAAGTCACGCACATCAAAATAGTATGAGAAGACGAAACGAAGCATATAAATAAAAATAAAAATAAATTCGGCAACAAACATTCTCCTCTTTTAACGTTCACGCATTCAACAGCAGGATAGCTCCAAAGTAGTAATAAAATGTTAAAAGTGAGATGAAGTAGAGGAGGAGGAAAAGAATCACTTTCTATCTGTCCATGGTTCTTTCCTTCAACTTACAGAGCTTAAAGCGTTACAAAATAAAGGCATGATTCACATACCTTATGGGCTAGCCAGTCTTCCCGTGGTGGGTTTACAGGCAGTGGCTCCCCTTCCGCATTTAGATCCGTGATTACATCCTGGACAAAAACAGAAAAGTAATAAAATCATTTCATCCTTTTCCCTCTTTACTGTTGCTGCAGATTCTGCAACTTGGAATAAATCCAACGGAAAATGTTGATAGAGAGAAACTATGTATATGACCAGACTAATATCACATTTTGGAAAATTCATTGATCTCTTCCTCTCCCCCTCCCTTCTTACCGTTTTGCGCCATGTAATTTTGCGTGATAAAACTTGCTCAAAGTGAATTCGCTTCGTTTTTTCTTTTGGTTAGATTGTTGTAAGGAAAGTCGTGTTAGAATGGTAGAAAAATAAAAGTTGGAAGAAGGTGGAACAGGATGAATTTCTCGATATTATTATCTTTTCAGTTGTGAATGATGAAGTGTTTCATTTCTTTCAGAGAGAGGGGGAAGAGGATGGTGTTTAAAGAGACGTGTTTGAACTGATAAGGGAAAATGTGCAGAACAAATTGATTTTAACCTTCTTATCAGCTTTTTCTCCAAATTAAGACGTAGAACTTGAAAAATTTAACTTGAAGTACGCGTGCATGTAATAATGGAACACCCAAGGAATTAAGAAATAAAATGAGAGGTTTAGCCTGTTGTGTTTTGTTACCTTAAGAGATAGTGTTCCCCGGATGGACACAACGATGGCTTCCTTTTCGTAATCAACTACGACGAAGAATGGGGTCTCCCCCACGTCCACGTGATAAGTGGCGTAAATCACATCAAAAGTTCCGGAGGCAAACATGGTAGGAATGACGGCATAGTTGCAATAGCAGCAGTTATCCTCCACAACCACTTCTGACAAATCACTTTGATGATGACGGCCACCACGGGTGGGACAAGGAGCGTGATGGCAGCAGCATCTACAATACAATACAAATACAACAAATGGATAAAATATGTTTTAGAGAAAGATTAATATAAGTAAGCATAATTTCTGCTAAATTATATTGCATATATTATCCAAACTCTGCAAAATATAATTAGGATAATATTATGTTCATGCTACACAATTAATGTGTAGATTACAAATAATTTGTACTATAGAAATACGTAGACATCTGTAGTTTTTGGTTTGGACTTCTCTAGTATGTTTAAGAGTAAACAATATGTAATCCTACATTCTCCACTAAATATAATCTGCTTTTTGTTGGCTTATTATGAAATTGGAAAGAAAGTTTAATCCCAGAATTGACAATCTTGTTTGCAAAATATTGTAAGTTAATAAAAGGATGCTTCAAATTGTATTATCAATGTTGAATTTGAGAGAAGAGGATGCAGCTAATCACTGTCAAAAGAGAAAGAAAACCGAAAACGATTGGAATATAGTTTAAGGTTTTTGTACATAGCTAAGCATTTTAAAGCATCATTTTATTCAATGTTAACATCAGAATAATAATAATAACCGGAACCGTTTCCCTACAGCGGCGCTGGCAGAAAGGTACGGCAACCATACTGGTTTAAACCATTTATTCCCAATGCGGAAAACTCATGGTTTAAAAAGTCTGTCTCCTCTCCTCCAAACTGAACCAAAGATAGCAACGTTAACATAAAAGAACTTTGAACGGTGAATAATATTTGTCCTCATCAACAGAACATAGTTTGCAATAATACCTATATTAATCAACTGTATAAATGTATTTGGCATCACAAACAATTAATGCAACTTTTCAAATCCCAATAATTGAAAACATTACAACAGGGAAAGCAAAATAATTTGGTCGTACACAATTTTCTGGCAAAAAGGCAATAGCTGATCTTTTTAGTTAATAGAAATATTGTAAAAGACATTACATCATACATAACTAAACTCAAGCCAATTTCTGAAAGATAAGTAACATAAATATTTTGCCAACTTTCCATTCAAACCTGTTTTATGCGTCAATTTTACCCATTCGACATTTCACAGAACAGTCGTTCTCCATCATTTTACCCCAGTGGTGTGATATAAATTGCACCAACTTCTTCATTTCCCTTTTCGATTTCCTCTACAGAAAATAAAATGATTCCTAATCAATCCAATTTTTACACTCCAGCCTTTACTTTGTTAACGAAATTCAATTTTTCTCTCCATTTTTCCATTTATCATTTCCACCTCCTGCTTTTATTTATCTTCCTTTTCAAAAGGACGTTTTCTGCCATCTGTCTATTCCGCTTACTTAATCACTTACAGAAGGAAAAATACTTGGAATAATAACGATGACAATCAAACACCATTCCGTTTCATTTTTTCTCGATTCTGCTTTTTACCTTTTTCACATCTTCAAAAAAGAAGGCCAGGAACATGACATCGCTTACTATATATTTTACTTTTGCAAAATTAGAATGAAAGTACCGATAAATAAAGTTTGACACGGAGTAGTAGGGAAAACTAAAGAGCTAAGCGTTTTTAAAAAGTTTGAATGAAATTCCTTTTTTGGCCAATTTAACTTTTCATTTTTGACAAGACTTTCTATAGAACACTTTTCCACTTTCTTTCCTCCGTGGGTACTGCATTTCCTTGAATGTCGAAAAGAAAAAGCGGGAGAAGGAAAAGCGGAACTTCTGCATTTTGTCGGAATCGGGAACATTATTCGTACATAATTTAAATATTTAAATGTACATTATACTTGCACAACAACCTTTTCCTGCTTTGGCAATTTCCATTAAAAAACTTCTGGTTTGTTTTTTGCTGGAACATCAGACTCATAGTGATGGATTAGTGTATGTGATTCGCATTGAAATCTCTAGACATACATCGAAGAAAAATCTTTAAAAATGTGTGGCAGGGAATGCAAGAATAATTGGCCCCAATGGAATAATTAGTTTCTTTCTAGCTCTATCCATTAGATGATTACTTTCCAGTTTAAATAGGCAATCATTAAACAGCCTCCCGTTTCTCATCCTTTACACATTGACCATTAATCAGAGATAAAGTTCAATGGGTTTAGAATATAATGCACACTAGCAACCAGACCATATAGGTTTCCATAATTTAAAAATTAAAAACAAGTAAACAGGCACATCAAAGAGAAACTCTAGTTTTTGCCCTCTTAAAATAATGGACTTTTATACTCTGTGGCGGTGGTAACGTAGAACAGGATGACAGCGAACAAAAGGAAAAAGAAGAAAAGATCCGAAAGAAATGTAAAAGTCTGGTTTGTATGAAGACAGCATAGAAATGTCTCATTTCCTATTTAATTCATTTCTTTCTAACGTCTTTTGTCTCGTTATGTTTCCCGTCTTTGTCAGCTTTCTAATGACTTCACCAGAAGAGGGAGGACGCATATAAATGTGCTGCAAGTTGACAATTCAATGCATTACTTGCCCAGTTTTTACCATTTTGCCAAAATAGTTAAAATTTTACAGTGATTGTCTATCTGTCTGTGTCCGTACCAAGATAAATAAAGTCCCCTTACACTAACTACAATATATGGGTGTTTGCAAACGTTTAGATTTTTGCAATGTATTGGACAAACCCTGTAGACCCTTTAAAGAATGCAATATTATATTATCTAATATCATACATAAGCAGTTAACCAAGTTTGTTACGTAGTTGTGCACACATGCATAAATGTGGTGTCTTTTCCGAACACCGTTCTATCTGTATCTGCAAAATAGTTATTACTGCCCTCCAATCTACTTTGCCATTAACGCTTCCCAATGACAATGAGAATTGAGATGATGTAACTCTATTCACTTTTTCTTCCTATAATAACAAAAACTAAATGAAAAGAAACTTTACAACTTCTTCTCCTTAAAAATAATTTAAAACTTTCCTCTTATTTGAGTGCGAGCAAAACTTTGAGGGCTTTTTATTATTAAAGTCTGCAATCGGAAGGGACTTTTGACGTATTTATAGATATTGTGGCACTTTCAACTTCCTTTTGTCTTTCCAAAATTTTAAGTAATCCAGTCTCCTATTCATTCCTTCACTTTTGTAAAGTGCCGAAAAGAAAATTTGTATAGTTAGAACCTTTTGTCTTACCTTATATTTGAGCAAAGTTTCCAAACACCTTCAACCCCATTTGGAATAACATACCAGGGCCATCCATAAGCGGCGGAAGCATACTGCATGTAATGAACCACGTTACGAAATGTCTCCAAATCTTTTGGATCGTTCAAAGCGACGAATTTGGTTTTTGGGGTGATTGCAATCCCGCTTAAAAACTCGTATGTGTTATTTCGTCTCTGTAATATAAGAAAAAATGAAATGCAAATATCAGCATTGTATATTATTGTAATTTTTCTTTTCAGCATTATTCAAAAAAATCATAATTATGAGCAACAGCATCTCATTCATAACTTTTGTAATCGCATTATTTTACTTTTCATTTTACTTATCATTTACCTGCTTAACTATCGAGCATTGTTCCAGTCTTTGAAGCCGTCGTAGAAGCAGAAGTCCCACAACTACGTCTGATGGAACCACATCCAAATCCCGGAAAAATTCGGAGAGAAGTCGAGCTAAATCGGCGAATGAGTCCTGGACAAGTTACGTAACGGCAAAAGAGTGAAGAAAGATTTTTTCATAGTCAGAGCAGCATAAAAAATACCGCAATGCACGGTCCCAGTTAAGCCACACCAAAAATATCCCAAAAATGTATCCAAGCATGCATTATATTTCCCAAGATAAGAGCCGGAGGGCAAGGAACGTCACAAAGTTCATAGTTCACAATTCAAAGATGAGTTCCAATTTGGTACAGACATCAAAGTCGTCATTATCATTATGATGATGGCCCAAAGCATCAGTCAGCGCATTATTAACAGGAGAAAATCATCGTCCAGTAATCATCACAATGTAATGGAATACAGCAAGAAAAAAGAAAAAAAGTTTATAAAGTTTCTTCCGGCAAAAAGATTTTTGTTTCGTTTTATTATTTTTAATAAATCTTCATTCTAGGAAAGCAAAATCGTTTAAGTTATATAGGGGAGGTATGTATAGGAATCAGAGCATGTGAATAAAAAACCTTGACATTTCACGTAAAGTTGCTATCGCACGACTGCCTTCATTTCATCTCGTCATTTCAGAGGATCCTAATCCCAGAGAGAGAGAAACAATGCATGATAAAAATATTGAACGTCTGGGAAAGAAGTGTTTGCAAAGATCTTGTTTGTTATTGGATTATTACTATGTAATAAATGCAAAAACTAACTGCCTTGATGTCAAGAAAAAATGGCTGATAGTTTAATGTAAAAAGAGAAATAACATTCCGTCTGCTTTCTCTAGTTGGAATACTTGAAATAACTCTTCAGAGCAAAAAAATACATCCTTCCTTTACTTTCACGAGATGTTATAAAAATATTTTCTAATCCTCTTGTTTGTATGTAAAAATTGTAGTAGTGCATAATTCACGGAAAATCCCAAGCATTGATAATTATACTTTGTTATATGCTTACAATTACTTATACGTACTAACTTTTCACTTTAGTTTGGAAAAAGAAATCGGATTAAGTGCTTCAAGAAAAATTACTCATCTTATTTGTAAGAAACAAGAGGAAAATGATTTTTAAGCCATGGGAGTTAGAGAAGGTTATCAGAAGGAAAATGTTATTACAATAAAAATAAAGTTTTCGTTATAGATGAATGATAAAAAATATGGAGCAGTAGGGATTGTAAGATTTAAAGCGAGAGTATTGGGACTTGTTTCAGAACAAGAACAGGAAGCTGTCTCTGCTCCCTCTTGATTTGATCAACCTTCTTGTTCAATTCCATGTTTTTTAAAGAAAGGAATTGGAAAAGGTCCGATGAGACCAGACTTTTTCTGCTCCTCTGTTCTCTCTCTCTCTCTCTCTCTTTGATTTTATTTTACTTATAACATAAAAAGGAAATTGGGTAGATGCCACTGGAAGAAATCTTGGCGTTTGATGAAAAAGAGAGGAGAAAACACATTTTGGGGAAATTGAACACGTTCCAGTGACTAAACAAACGGAGAAACAAGGAAAAATTGTCGTGACAAATAGCATAAAAAATCTCAATTTTTTAAACATCCCTTAGTAAAAGTGTCTTCTCTTAGGTAAATGATAAGGGGTGGAAGATTATAAAAAGGAAAAGCAAAAGTAAGCTATAGAATCAAATTCTTTTTAGCCAAATCAAAAGCAAAAACTCGGAACTGGGTAATCTCCATGACAGATACATGAGAGCTACAAAACGATATAGTATGATAAAAAATACCGTACCCTGTTCTGCTTACTGTGAATGCAGCAAAACATAAGACGACATCGGTGGTTCCAACTGTTCTGATAAGCCCGTATAACTTTTCTGAAAACAACAACAAGAAAAAATCATGGTAAATTATTAGACTGGTTATTGCATATAGCGAAAAAGCTTCTGCATCTCTTTCCTTGGAAAACAAGGAAAAAATATATTGCTTGGAACTGGACAGAAATGCGTGGAAGCTAGGGAGGAACAGAGGGGAAAAACAAGAAAATTAGTGCATCTTTGTATCCACCTCTGCTCCTCCTTCTCTTGCTTCTGGCTTTTATTCAGCAGCATCATCAACTCTATCAAAGTTTACAGTTGTGACCATTTAACCTTTGAATAATAGAATGTTTTTGCAAAAAACACTTTTATGGTATGGAAATGTGGAAAAACCTGTTTTCCTTTTGATTTTTAGCAAAAATACAAGTAAGTAATGTATTTTTTATTTTTGTTATTGTTGTGTAAGTGAGTGCGATAACATCAGCCTGTTCACTCTGTTCTGGATCATCTGAAAATAAACTTGACGCCTTCCCGGAACACATTTGGATTGGAATGGATTTAACAACAACACTCTGCTAATAAAAAAATTCAAAGCGAGAAAGCAAATGCCCTTTCTAATGTTTATTTTAAGAAAGAAAACAAGCTAATCTCATAATTTCCTTTTTTCATTTTTCTCCCACGCAATAAACATTATAGAAATTAGAACATAGTCTACTCATGGGCAAACCATTTGCATGCATTGTTGAATCGACTATGATGAAATCATATCCTAATTCCTGATCGTGATCAAAGCAAACCACTCATTCCACATCTTTATAGATTTGTAATTGTGAAGTTTAATTTTAAAAAGGTTTTCAATGTTGATAAGATTGTTCCATCTGCGTTAATGGACCTGCCGGAAACTGTTCATGTTTATTAAAAGCTTTTCCTACCTTTGTAGTTTTCTCAATTTCATGTTTAATCTATGTATATTTTATTTTCCCATTTTAACACATTCCCAGAAAAACTGAGAAATCATTCACTATCATCAATTTTATCTGTCATTTTACCACATACGTCTATTTCATTCGTTATTTCATAATTTTCTACAATAGAACGGATTAGGTGTAAACAGGAAGGCACAAAATTGAAGGCAGCAAGCTCTGACTTAATCTAAAGTAAGTGGGAACTGCTTCCATTAAAAAGAGAATGGTTGAGTAAATACTATCCACTGTGGCGCCGTGCTTCATTTTAAATCTACGCTCCCTTCTCGCATTAATCTATACAAGATTTTAGTCTAATCAAGCAAGCACTATTATCGACTTCCAGCTTTGAATGTTTGGCCAGTGTGCATTTATTTGCTGACATCATTATCTATGTAAAAAGGGAAAAGTATTTGCTCTTACCTTTGCCTCCAATTACGATGCCTACTACCAGATCTTTTATAAGCTGCTTGCTTTCTCTCCATTTCTTTCATATTGGCCTGGTACCTTTTCATTTTCACCCAGGACCGCCCCGCTACGTCGTATGTGCACCAGGCGGTGATCATTAATGAAAGAATGACGAAACAGATGCATATCACTAAGCCTTTAAAAATAGGAAATTTTTTTAGGAATTTTATTATCTAATACTAGATTGTTAAATGTGTGATGTGTTGAAAGTCACACAATATGTCTGAAATAATTACAAAGAAGTTTAAAAAGGTGCCATTTTAATACTTACCAAGCATAACCTGTTTTGTCATTGTAAGGTCACAATCCATGTAAAACTTTTTTATCCAGGCGATAGAGAAACCAGACCAAATAAGTTCCGAAATAAGGGCAACTGAATAAAAACAATATAATTTGTTTAGTTTTTATTGAAAGCGTCACATGTTTTACCAATTCTAGCTGCTATTACGGTAGTAACAGAAGTGGTGACAACTTCTAACGGTAGACCTTAATATTAGACTGGTGTCCTTCAATAAGGTGAGAGTAGCTTTAATGGACTAGTGGCAACTAGTAAGATAAAACTTTCTCTAAAAGACTTTATTTTCTATAAAGAAAAAGATAGAAGAACTTGGGAACTACTAGTGGTCTCAAAACTAGATTAAAGTCAATTTAAGTAATATGATGAAATGTGAATGAAGTGGAGGTAGAGTGGAGGTAGATTAGCTCAATAGGATCTTCTACATCCACAAAATTTCATCGGATCAGATTCCCACCACTACTTTCATTCTCTTCCATTTCTAAACTTCATTAAACCCTCTTTTCCTATAGTTCATCCTAAAACTTTGCTTGAACAATCTTATAAATGAACAAGTTTAAGTCGGATAAAGATGAGGTATTTTTCTTTAACAGTGTTCCATCTTTAATTAGATAACAAACTAAACTTTCCATGTGATTTTATGGTTTGCATGATTTTTTAGTTTCGTATAAATTGAAATGACTTTGTTCATATACTATTTTTCAAATTATTTAAATACATGCATATAAAATGATTAGTTAGTTTTAACATGTTATCTACGAAATAGTGTCTAAGCAGATACAAACTGTATCAGATTAAAGATAAATCGGCCAGTATCAGGTGTGGAACGTATTACTTTCAAATGTTTTCTTGCATGTTGTCATCCTTGCCAAAGATTCAGACGGATTCACAAGAGCCATTTCTTTGCAGTAAAGTAGGAAATCACTCTTTTACACATGATTGCTATAAATACAATGTCAATCTAAGCTTTACTTACCGAAACGAACATAAATCAGGTATTGAGCAGGTTTCCTTGGAGCATCATTTAAAATTGATCCACGGAGAGAGATAATGGTCAAGCTGAGCTCGATGAAGATAGCAAGACCGAGAATGATGAGAATGGAGGAAATGATTTCCAACACGTACACTGTGCATACTGGCTCCCGTTTGCTCAATGTGTCAAAATCCACAATTAAAGCGATTACAGTTGCTATAAACCTAAAGAAAAATAATTAAAAATTTAAAAATAAATATTCTCAAATAGTTCTGATAATTTTACATTCCTATTCAACTAAAGTAGGACGTAGATTCGTTAACAGAAAATAATGTGTTTTCAAATGTTATGGTATGGCATAAGTTTATGTAAATAAATTTTGGTTGAAATTACAGATAATAGGCTTTTGTTAGGATGGCATAGAAAAACAAAGATGACCCATATGCCGGTTAGTTAAGTTTTAAATGTTGTAAAGGGAATATTTCCCTCCTGCTATGCATGCATGTCATTTCATTCTCCAAACAGACCAGCAGATCCAAGCATACGAGTGAAACCTCTTTTTCAATTTCTGACTTTCCTCCTGCTTCTGACTGCTTCCTTTTTGGCTGGCACTTTTACTCATTTTGATAAGCATAACATTCATTCTTTTTTCTTGGCTTAATGCCACAACTTCCTCCCATTTCATTTCTTCCATTCTCTCTTTTTATTATACTTGTTTTCTAACCACCTCTTTTCCTCCTTTTCTGGAATTAAATGGTCATACAAAGTTATTTTTAAAAGCTATATTTTCCCCGAATAGATGAGGAACATGCATGCCAACAGATCACCGAAAGTATAAAGAAGTTTGAAAGAATGTAAATGAGCATCTTATGTATCTGTACAGAAGTTTGATTAGATAATTTAAAAAAATATCTTTATGATTTTCAATCGCATTGTCTGATTCAAGTGATTGAATTCTCGAAGGTTTTCATGTTACCCAGTACTTAGTGTCCTTTAATTCACACCAATTTAATTTAAAGTTACTCTCAATTGAGAACATTACTGCGATTTACTGCCAGCAACTTGTTTGTAAGAGATCTTTTGTATTTCTTAATCATCATCATGATTAAGATTAAATTTATTCCAAAGTACTTTCATGTGTATGGTTTTGTAATGGCATGAAGAGAATTTTTGCACTATAAGGGTCTGACTTTCTCCACCACTTTGTTTCTTTCCTGTATTTATATCACCCATTACCGGTCAAAAACGAGGGAGAAAAAACTAACAAAAACTCCGCTTTTCTGAAGACCGTAGGACGTCGACTCCATATCAGCTTGGAACTGTTCTTTTTGTTCAGGTTCCTGTAACGTTTTCTTGTATAGAAAACAGCTTTTTATCCTCTTCCAAAGAAAGAATGAGAAGAGATTTTTATGCTTGTATCTGCGTGTTTCCAGCCAGTGACTGGATGCTGTGACGATGGTTCAAATGACGATGTGAAGAAGAAAACGCTTTTGGCATTGGTTCCCTTTTGTTGGATTTGGCGGTGCTATATTTTTTCCCTCTATGCCCTTCCGTTCCCCTCTCGTTACTCCCAAGAGGAGACACTTTCAAGTGGAGATTAAGCAAACATTTATATGACAATTTAAAATGTTTCTTAAAAGCCTTCTTTAGATTTCTAATTTAGATTACAAATATTCTTAACGCCTTTTACAATTTTTATAATTGCGATTTACCAACAGGAGTTGCACATATTGATTACGTGCGTTGTAAGTAGCCATAAAGCAAGCCTACTTGAAGCAGCTCCCTTGTTAAATAATTTTCCTTTTTATCGAGCCTGCTGAGGAACTCTATATTATATACCTAGTATTATTATATTATATAACAACATATTATATAGCAAATAATTTTATAATGAAGCAAAACGTATAAGGCCATTGCTATGTAGGAAAATAGGAGTAGACGCGGACATCACATATTCCTGCATATTTTTTGGTTGAGTTCTTGTCCAGAACTTTTGTCTTTTATTGTTTTCAAGAACTCTTTTTTTACCTCCCCTGATTCCCCCTCTTCCTTGATGTGCTTTCTCTGATTGCAAAGTGGGATGCTTATCATGGGAGGAGAGACAAGTTTTTGCATATATCGCTACGCATATAAAACCGACTTGATTTGCCACCATTTCGTCAATATAGTTTTGATTATGAAAACATAGAATAAAATAACTTTATACCGTTTAGTACCAGCAAGAAAAAAGTTGACGAAAACTTTTCTACTTGTCCACAACTTTTTTTAGTAGAAGATACATGTAAACTTTGTTCATATTTTCTCTTGTTCAAAGCTTGCCTTGCCTCACTTCACTAAAAAATGAGGGAAAGGGACACATCACTAGAAACAGAGCGAGTTGCTGCCAGATGTTACATGCTTCCCAGATTTTTCTGCTGGGAAACAGCAAACATTTTTGGCTCATTTTAGCTACCAGCTCCCCATTACAATATTCTATCGGAAGGGGAGGATCTTGTCCAAAGAGAGAAAATTCTTATCTTTCGATTTTTAGTTCAAAAATTGTCCATATTTTTGTAAATATGCATTCTTTCCATAAAAAAGTAAAAACAACGAGATTATTTTTCTACGCCCACACTTTTATGTCTGAGTTTGTCTAACAAAAGAACTTTTTTGTGCTGTACTGGAAAGGACGTTACTGTAACTAAATACGTTTCAAAATTGAGTCAATCGACTAGAATGGTTTACACTAGAATGATGACGAGGACAGGATTATGATAGTCATTTTTGTCATTTCGATTTAAAAAAATCTTTTCCTAAAACGACGTTTTTCAACTACCTCCAGCTACCGTCGTTTACATTTTCTTTCTTTTTTTCTAGAGATACGTCAAACCTTCCTTTTCACACGATTTTTGTAACATTCTTTAACTTTAAATGTCTTTTGTTATAAAATGCTGTTGCTGGTATGACCGCGAGAGTTGAAAATGATGACGTGAATGTCTGCAAAGCATCCGACCATTCTATTCAGAAAAATAATGCTCTTGTTCATTCACATACTTCCTGTCTCCTTCTTTAGCCTGCATTGCTAAGTTTTCTTGGACTTCATGCAAAAACATTTTAGATTTTCTTTTCATGTGAATTCTCAAAGTTCTAAAGTGAAATCTTTCTCTGGGTTGAGCACGTACTAAAAGACTGTCGGATTGAAGAAACGTTGAACGTATACATTGTTGTGAACTTTGTCAAACAATAATTCGAAACATTGTTTAGATAGCTCGTAAATTACTTTGGGAGCATGTAGTATGTAGTAGCATAACTATAACTTAAGAAAATTATATATATAGATTCCACAAATAGAAATAATAATTTATTTGGAATTCCAAGTAAGTATTGTCGTTCTGTAAGAAACCCTCCCTCAATGAATTCCATTACTTTTTGGTTATTGTACAAAAATGTGAATCTTTTTCTCAATTTTGTTAAAGCTAAAAAAGTTGCGTTTTGAATCATTTCATTTCGCTTTTATCCTCAGCATTATCATCGTCAACAACATTCACAACGCCATTCTACTCCTCCTCCTTTCCATTATATTCCAGAATTTTCGTTCAAAAATTGTAATCCCAACAATGAAAAGAGCAAAAGGACTTTTAGGTACATCATCTAATGCAATGCAAGACTAACGACAAAGCCCATTTCCATTTTTTCATTCAGTGGAAATGTGACTTTGCTTTTTTGTGTGACTCATTGCTCCACATGAATACATGATCATCAGAAGCAGTCATGTTCCCTTTTCCAAATCATCAATTTCACCAAAAATGTATTTACCAGCTACAGAGAAGGGAGTACGAGAAAGAGAGTGACAAAGCATTGTGTAAATTGTATTGGAAGAAGCAAAGTAGAAAACGAGAGGGTAATCCCAAAGCTGAATTTGTGAATGAGCTGAAGAAGGAAATGAAAGTGAGAGGAGAGCGAGGGAAAAAACGAGCTGATCCCGTCATTTTCATTCCATTGGAATGTTTCAGAAACGCACTTGGTTTTTGCCGTCGCAATACTGACGCTAAAGAATAGGTTGGAAAGGGAAATTACATGTTTTTTTGCATGTTTGAACAAGCATTTTTTGGACAGACTCACAACAAAGAAATCGATTTTCGGTTGGAAAACATAAAGACTCATTTATGACTTTACTTTCTGAATGGTCCCATAGTCATCTTCAGACACGAGTCAGTGGCTTTTTAGGGATTTCTCAATGCAATGCCATTCATTCAGCCATTACAAAATGCATGCGATGATGTGAGTGAAAGGGAAAGCCTCAGAGAAAGGACGTCATTAAGATAAAAAGAATTTTAGCTGCTGTGCTGTTGCTTGCAAATGCTGAGAAAGCCAAAATTATGCATAATCTTAAAAGCTACTTTTTAATCATTTTTGTTTGGTTCAGCCACATTGTGACCAATTTTTAATGACTTGAAAATCTATTTTTGCGGTAAAACTTTCCAAATTTCAATAATATATATTGTAAAATTTATTTCATTTTTATTCTAAAAGATGGAAACGGAATATGAAATTACATGGTTTGGCTCAATAGTGTCAATAAAATGCTCATGCGTAAACGCATGTGCGTGCATTCCTCCACTAACAAGGTATTAAGTAACATTCAAAACGATTACTATAAAGACAGGAAATTGTCTCCAGATTTCTTGTGTGACTAAAAATGAGTTTTGAGTGGAAGAGAAAGGAAGAAATCTTGGCCTAGGTCGTTGTCATTCCTTTAAATCCGTTAAGAATGGGAATAAAGCAAATAAAAAAGAGAAATGGGAAAGGATCACGGCGGCGGGTGAAGTGGAAAGGTGATGGTGGTGCGGTGAGGTAGTAATGGCTTCTTTGCTTGCATGGGGGCCTGCACAATTTTGCCATTTACCCAATTCGTAAACAACGGCAGTGACAAACGTTGTCAACTTGAGGATTTATTATTTGTTTGCAGTGAAAACTTTCTGACTGAGCTTAGATAATTCCAATTTATACATCTTCTACTACCTATCTTTTGCAAGCTATCATCAAATGTAGAATACGAGAGGGGATCAACATAAACGCTATTGTACGTCACTGTTACGTAACCTAATATAGTAATACTAATAAAATTCAAGAAACCTCTTTTAAATTCCATCTGTATTATCAACATCGTCAGTTTTTTTCAAACCCATATTTTTAAAACCACGTGAAAAATGGCAATCTTAATTTAGTACTTTGGAAATTCACAGTAAATGTATTTTATCTCTTTTTCCCTCGGTTTTTCAGAATTTTTAGAAAGCATCACGATTAGGGATATGGAAAAAGTAGTGATTATATATTTTTCGAATGTTGTAAAATAGAATCATACCGTTAAATTGACACATTTTGTCCATATCCATAGAAATAAAAACTCAATTTTATTTTTATGAGTTGAGAATGAAATGAGGAGAAATTACTGATGCGAGAGAAAAAATGGGAAAGGGATGCATGGATTGCTAGATAGATCCCCGGCAGCGAGCACTCGTCATAAAACAGTGGAATTGCATCAGAAATGGGAGAAATCTTGATAATAAAATATGAAAGGAATGTGTATTTTTAGATGATGCATGAAAATGGATGATTGGATTCCTTTCTGTCAAAAATACATGTAAATATTTTTCATTGAATATTTTATGCTGACTGATAAGCAATCACGATGGGTATACGGTGGTGTGAGTGACAAGGATTTGATATCATAAGGAGGTAAGTAATGAAAACTTAAAAAACGGCAATAAGATGATGAAAAATAAATAAGGTTTCCGATTTCCATTAACTTTTTGATTTTAACCGTTTACCAAATTTACCAAAGGTTGTACTGGTTTAGTGGTAAACTGTTTTGGGGGCAATACAAGGTGATGGCGACGTGGTGATGTGTGCCTAGAAAGCGGTTAGCAAAATGTGGTAGCCATAATGGTGGCGGAAACAGTAGGAAGCAATAAAGGATTAAATACTGACGTTAAAATAGGAAATGCCATGAGCAATACAACTGGAAAACCAAATAAACAAATTATCAAAAACGTAATATAATTATTTATTGTAGCAAAAAATGTTACTTAAACTAACCTAACTTAATTTAGGCAAACATTACGCTTTTAGAATAGTTACAGCTGGACTTTTTTATTTCGTTTCATCATTTCAAGTAAACAAGGGCCATTCCGGTGTGGCCCTAGTTTACCCTTTGCAAACCTTTGTGGTGGTTAGAGTAGCATAAAAAGAAATATGTGCCGAGATTATTGCTATGTAATCGGATCTTTCCCATAAAATTTATGAATATAAATAAGGTGGTACATGAAATTCGTTTAGTTCATGCGGTGATGCTCAATAATAATATCATAGAAGCAAAGAGATTATGGAGAAGATGTAGAGCAATGAATAAAGTTTTGGTTGGAGGGGCGGATGTTCATTACTCGGATAAATTTCACATCAGGGAATTTCAACCTGACTTGTGTGTTTGTTGAGTTCACTTAAATTTTTAATATTTATAGATAGATACTATCAAGTTTCCTTCTGGAATGAGGAATAACCCACAGTCTTGCATCAAATTTCCAGGATTTTTGCTATGGGACTTTGAGGAGAATGGTTTGTAGTTTAATTTTAATTGCACATGCTTTTTTACGTTTTGCTTACCTTTTTTGATTCAGCACATTATGATGAGAATAATGTGCCCCAGATTTAATTTAAAGTAGGAGGGATATAATAAAAATTTAAGCGATCCACAAGATTGCTTAAAGAATGTTCTTCCAAATTTTACGCCATAATTACTTGTCAATACTTGACAATTTATTGCAGGTTTCCCATTTTTACTTTCCCTATAACAGTAAATTTTATTTGAGATTTATAAGCACTCCAAATGTATATTATAATTTGAATCGCCACCATTTTCTTATAAGATTAATTTCTTTGATCAAACTATGAACATTTCATTATCATTAATATAGTTGAACTGAAGCCCGGTCAACTTAAATTCTTACAATAGATTGTGCTTTTGGCATTCTTTTATGCAGTAAAACACCTTTTTAATGGTTTGAAGCATGCGATTTTATATTTACCCCTTCTTTTTTCCATATTAGCTACATTTACTGAATTGTAACTTAAACTCCTGCTTTAAATGTAACTTGTCTTCTAAAATTATCAATATTTCTTCCTGTATCACTTTTTCTAATGAAGAGCAGCGGAATCCAGTATTTTTGGAGTATGTGTAGCAATTACAGTTATCGCTATAATAAAATATTTAAGGAGGTGCACAAAGTTCCACCAATACTCATCATCATCCGGTCATAAATAAAGCAAAAAAAGGATCAAAACGAAAAAGGGAGCTGGAATGAAAAAAGCTTCTCATCTCTTTTTAGTCCACAACGAAAAACATTTTTTCCACCTCATCAAATTGTCTAACGCGTAATCATCTTATGGTTTGTGTGGTTTTTGCAAGGGATTGCCAGTTATTTAGGCCTAGGCTGCTTCGACATATGTACTTTGCTTCTTGAAATATTTACAAAAACATTTTTCCTCATCCCACTTTTTGCACTCTTTGCTGAAAAAATTCCAGTGAATGAGAGTTTTGGTGCCTATGAAGGACTCGCCAACACTTGACTTATCTACCTCAGAATTATTACCGTTGTCTCTCTGATCCACTTTTTCGAATAGACGCCTCTCACAACTACTGCATAGCTCATTTATTATTTGAACGTGTTACACTTTCAAAAAAGGAACAAAAACTGTTGAGGAGAGTACAACCAAACTGCCTTATTTTGATGATAATCGTCTTTTAAAATGATCATGTTCATTGTGATGAGAATGGAAAGTTCATAAAATATAAACGTTTTATATCCTTAATAATTTTTTCCAAGCAAAGAAGCGTTTGTTACACTACATAAGTTGGACCTAAACTATACTTACTATTCCTGTTGTTAGTTGTTGGTCCAACAAAATAAAATTGAATATATTTTAAATGACTCGTTAACCAATCTACCTAAAAGTATGTCGAAGCACACCTCTCGCTTTTCCGTTTTCATTCTCTCTCACTAACGAAATGTTGACTTTGCCTTAAACAGTTTTCATTTTTAAACTTGCTCAAACTATTAAATCACAATGTTTGCGGAAGCTTAAATGAAAATCCTCCAAAGCAGTTTAAAATTACCTACCTACATCTGTTTGCATAGATTTGAAATTACATTTCACCACTGCAGAGTTACCTACCACGTTGCAGTGGATTGGAAAAGAGAAACTTATTATTTTACTGCCACCTGGAGTGTGCACCTTGTGAAGATATAATAATTATCGTCATTCTCTTTTTCATGTATTTGCTCACTACTCATAGAATCACTTCATTAGAAGAGGAAGAGCAGGAAAGCGAGAGAAAGCAAACAGAAAGGAAATATCAGCTGCGTAACGAACCGTTATTTATTTTCAGAATCATCATCTTGCCATCATCATTTTCTTCCTCAGTCGTGAAGGCTCTCATTATTATTTACGTAGATTTGCAGGAAGTCGTGGCTAATAAGTACAAACAAAGGAATTCGCAAAGGAAACGGTATAATTTCGAAAACTAAATTGGTTACTTTTTTATTCGACAGAAGTCTTTGAAGTTGCTATAATGAAAAATTGTTCCCACCACTGGATTATTGAGCATTAGAATTTTAGTCATTTGCATCTCATCATGTCGGATTTCACTAGCCATCATTTGAAGACTTTGACACTTTTCGTAAAAATGATGGTAATGCAGTTAGCCTACACCACGGTGACGATAGTGCATATTTCGAAGAAAGTAATTCTTTTGCTTGACTGGTGGCATGAAACGTACCAAAGAAAAAATCTGATGACAAAGATGAAGACGAAAGAAATCATAAAAAAGGATTTCGCCAATGTGTTTAACTCCATTCTGTGAAACATTGACTTTGGAGTTCCACACACGCTAGAAAATATTTTGGTACATCCGACTTAAAAACATTTCTTCAGACATGCCACGGTAACTTTTTCTATCCTCACTTTCTAACTTTCTCTTCAGAAGGGTTGACTATGATTTGATGCAGTTTCCACTACTTAGTGGAAACTGTTTGAAAGAAAATTATGGGAAAGAAACAACAGCATTGTATGCACATAGAGTACTGTTTAAGACGGTGATGATCACAATGCAGAAATCGATTTCCCACCAGCGTATAAGCACATAATATAATATAGCCAAGGAAATACAAGTCTCTTAAACCTTTTTTTCTCTTTCCACAACTTTTTGGGAACCTTCTTTTCATTCATTTATCTTAAAGGAAACTCTAGAAAAACGTGGATTTTCAAGTTTATCATGATCGTGGCTTAAGACGGGTTCTTTTTTCTTTATTTCCAGCTTTCCTTTGTTGCAAGAAAAAGAAATTTGAGCTGGAGAGTAGGAAAAGACTCCATCATGAAAAAATTCCTTCTGACTGTCTTACTAATCTCCTTTATTTCTCCAGACTTGTTTTTCTTTCAGTCTTCGTTTGCTGTTCAAGCAATTTCGTGGTTGTTGTTGACTTGCATATGGTTTGTTGTGGAAAGCTTGGCGCAATACATTTCTTAGATTGTTTCCAGTTAAGATTTTGGAGACGATTATGCTGTTAAAAAGATTCAGAAAGTAATGATAAATGGTAGGAAAAGAATAAGTGAATTGAACCGACCATAATATAACAAGCCCATAGCAATACTGTTTTTCTTGAAACGTAAATTAAAAATGACTAATCACTTTTAATATTGAATTAATATCGAAGCTACATGTAATATCAGTTGATTTTGATTAATTTAAACTTTGTTGGCTTTCTAAAGGATGATGGCCAAAACTAATTTTATATAAAAAACTTAGTGCATTTATGCTAAAATCAAATTTTCTTTTAAATATAAACTTATAAGGTGTTATTCAGACTATGATTTCAGTACAAAAAACTCAAAGACGCCTCTAAACAGCAAACATAAATATAATATGATCAACTATATTGCACAGCAGTAAAAAAGGTAAAATCATAAGCAATTCCCATTTCCCCTTTTCTCTTGGTCCATGGTGAATTGTGGAGGATCTATGTACTTGTCCACGAAGATGACAGTGAGTATTTACGTTGAACGTGCTTGGGCTCACGGTGAAAGTAAAAGAAGCCAATGAAGATAGTGATAAGAAAAATAAAGGTAAAAGAAAGTCGAAGAAGATGATAATGTTGTTGTTTTTGCGCTACTTCTTTTGGATGATGATGAGGAAACAAAGTATCCTTCCTGGTTCTACTCCAAATAAGCTTTGCCATAAATTCTTGGCAAATAAATGCTCTGCCTTTCTTTATACTTTCTCTTTGAGTTTGCCACTCTTTTTAAATTTTTTGTAATAATGTGAAAAAACAGTTTAGCTTGTAGATTTTTTCCTGCCAGAAAAATGCCCTCGCATATTTACAACAAGTTAGAATGGAAGTCAAAGAAAGAGTCAGAGTCTCAAAATGTTTTTCTATTTCCCAAAACAGTGTTTGTATTTCTTGTTCATCTTTACAGTAAAATCAGTATTGGAGGTGACGTGAATGTTTATAAAAGACTAAGAGTATGCTTACTTATGTCTTTTCCTGCAATATTTATGGCTTTTTGGTGGTGGTGACAGTGAAATAGAAAATTCCTTTCCCACTTCTACTTTGCACTGATGTGTGTTTGTTTAAAAACTATGTGTGTGTTTTTACCCTTTCTCTTCTACCGGCATTCAAATCTATATTCTTGTTATAGCTTATTATTCCAGGGTGACAAGAACGTGAAAGCCGGCAGTCTTAGGTGAGGAAAGCATTCTTAAACGCCATTTGTAGTATTTCACTCGGGGTTATATTACCATACAAAAAAAGGTTGAAGTGATAGGATTCTAGAGGTTTTTCCCTTTAAGGTCCCTTATACTCTCCTCGCTACATAGCAGTTCAATAATACCTATAATAATGAAAGAATGTATATTTTTATGTAAGCTTTAGCCCAATTTCCCTAGAATCGTGATACGGAAGAAAGAAGCCTGGAGGGAACTGCAAACATATTCAAATCCAAGCAAAATAAAAAATAAGTAGGATACTTACAGAAAAGGAGAGAAAGAAAGGCAAAACAAAATCCCACCAAATGCCGGGATGTCATTAGACATTTATAAGGTATCCCACCTCCATACTCTGTGCAGGCTTTGCAATATTTTTATATTCCAGCTCATCCCCATTTCCCATTAAATTTTGTGAGTGGAAAAATGCGGAGTAACGTTATTTCTGGTCCACATGTCACTCTTATCATGTTTTGCGATATTTTCTGACGAATAAGCCACTTTCCAATTTATTTAGCTCACAACATGTAATGATGGAGAGTGCCCTCCTACTTATACGTACAAGTATAGTGGTAGAGATATTTGGATATGTAAATATATGAATATCCGTTCCAGCATTAATTTTGGCGATGAAATATAATAATGAAGCACTAGTTAGGCTTCATCTCGTAGGAAAATTGAGCTCTGATTTTTCTGTCGTTTTGCTTTACTTTGTTTATCTAGTCATATATATAGTAGAAGTAGGAAAATGAAAGAGAAAATCACGGAGAAAAAGCTGTTTTCATTTCAACCTAAAAGTAAATTAAGCTGTTCAATTTTAAACTAAATCTTTCTTCGAGCTTTAGTCCTGAAGCCAACTCATATCATCAATGTAAAAATGTCGCTTCCTTCATACAAAAGGAAGGACAAGAAGAAAAATAAGAATATGACATGATAATATGATAAGTGCGCTCTATTGCTTATCTAGAGCAGAGTAAAAGTCCTTCAGTTTGGCTAAAGTATTTTTTCTCATCTTCAAGCATGTTGTATATCCGTCTCGTTTTCTTTTACTGATGGCGATGTCAAACATTTAAAATTGGAAGATGTGTATAACTTACCTACCTTATTCCACATTTGGAAGCATTATTACTTTTCTCATAAAAAAGCTGTGGACTTTCTTGCTACGCTTACACATAGCCTTCTAAAATAAAACTAAAAACGGTCAAATTATGATAAAGCTTGCAAAATCAAAATCTATAAATTGGTTTGATTTCAAAATATACGGGAACTATTTCTTTTTGTAAAGTCATATCAATAGTTGGACTTGTATTAAAGAAAACGCAACAAAAAAACTTGTAAATGAAATAGTTGGATGTAAGGATGTCCATTTTGTAAACGAGAATTGGCTAACTTTCTTTGCAAAATTAAGTAATAGGAAAGTAGCAGCATCAGCACATGAAATCTCTGAGAAAAGTCTACCCTTTGTAGAGCAGACAAACTGACAGCTCTTATATCGTGCTTAACTATGGACTTCAGACAACTATTGTTTAGCTGGTTGCTGCTATAGCTTTATCAAATAAAAAGCTTCTTTCTCTTTCTGTGTGTCATGTAATCCAAAGTTAGATTTAAGATTGTTGAAAATAATTTGGAAGATCAATAAAAACTTTGTGAACCTCCATTTACGTTGTAGTAAAAAGCACAAGTGCTTAAGTATTAGAGTTTGACTATCTTTCCAGTTTTACTTTTTATGTCAAACTTCTTTTCATGCGGATGATTCTGTCTTTATAGTAATTCTAGAAGCTGGCTCAATACATTTATAAATTGCCGGAAACTTGAAATTGTAGTTCAAAGAAGCCCTTTTATCACACGTGACACAATCTATAGTAAATCGCCTTAAAAGAAATTTACTTTGAATTTCCATTAAATGAAATATGGAGAGCGATAATTACTTTATGTAACATGGCTTTGAAAATTCTACATGATTTGGTCGAGAAAGGAAATTCAAAGTACTTTTAAGATGGAGACCAGTGTGCTCAAAATGTTTTACTTGTCTTTCCTTGCCGTTAAATTACGATTAACATTGTTACTGTTGGTGCTGATGCGTGTTCTTCTGCCAACAAGAGCATTGAAAGATCAAAAATGGGAGAACTAAAGCTCGACATAGACTTTTTTCTTGGCAAATGCAATACAGTCCTTCCTTTTTCTCATACCGATTTCTTTTCTTATCGCGCAGCAATATGTGATCTCACGTTGATTATATTAGTGATGATAATATTACTTGTATGCATTCATAGTGGCACTTTGCTGCCGCCAATAAATCCAAATAAGAGAGACAAAAATATTTTCATTTTTTCATTATACTTGCTTCTTTTTAGTACTTACCAAATCGTATGAAGAACGCAGAGAATAATGCTTGGCAGGAAAAGATCATCACTTCCCACCGCCCAACGGCGACCGAATGCCACGAGGCCAGGCATCTCCCTATACTTGATCTGTTTTCCTGAACTATTTAGTAAACTTTGGATTGGGTAGCTGCAACAACCATCATGTTGACCAGCACATTTTAAAAAATATATGTTCTACAGCTTAAATTTATTCTCAGTGTGCCCCTGTATGAATACTAATTACGTTAATTTGAGATTGCGTGTTCAAACGAACTGAGCACTTTTATATAAATGCTTTTACAGTTTGGCTAATTTGTCACATTAATATTTTGGCAACTTTATCACTTAAACCCTAGCTCACAACACAAAACGTGGTATTATTTGGCATTACCATATAGTACTTTTACTGTTATTATGGCAGTGTAAAAGTGTAGTCTTTAATAAGATGAATTTTTGGCATTTTAGTAAAAGGCCTATCAATACGATTGGACCAAAAATGTATTAAATTTGATGCAAGAATCCCTTCAACTGTCCTTTTCTACTTATTTTTCCTTCACCGCATTCCAGACTAATACGAAAATTAAACCTGAGCAATAAAAGGACACATTTGAAATAAATTGCAGAAGACGAGTAAAAATATTAAAACAGATCCAAAGAATCTCTGATTTGTGCACAAGACTACTGCGGGGAAAAATTCTTTTCTAAATTCGATTCACAGAAAAATAAGCACTCTTTATTTCTATCTTGCACTAAAGAATGTTATAATATATATTTTTTTATTTCTCCAGTTGGATTTAGAAATAGAGAAAGTATGCTTGAGCTCGATCTTCTTTCTACTTTGATCCTAGTCCATGTCTCACTCGATGAAAATCTTCCTTTTATATTTTCTTTTTCCAGTCATAAACGAAACTCGAACTTAAATCTTTCTATTCTCTTCCTCTCTTACTCATTCTGCTGCATCTCTGTCAGTCAGCGTCTTGTCCTCTCCTTACGAGACGTGACTTAGAAAGTGTAAATGAATGAGAGGAGACTGGGACAATGATAAAATCTTCTTTCTCCAGCGCCATTTGCTAAACTATACAATCGGATCGCACCACTTTCTCAAGCAGACTGTCAAATAAATAACTTTTTGTTTTCAGATAGTAATTCCATACCACAACTTTCTTTCCTTTGACAATGATTCTAAGAAAACTTGAAACAACTTAAGTATTAACTATCAAATGTGTACAGTTTGTCTAAAGTGTTAGTGATAATGAAAATACATTAAAGGGGAAACATGAGGGATCCTTCTTGAATCTTTGCCCGTACCACACCGGCTTCCGTTCACCAGCTCGGACAAAGTCTTACTGAAGCTCGGAAGGAGTTGTTGCCATTTCATCTATGCTCAGCGGATCCGATTTTTTGCAGGATAAAACTGAGAGGAAGGCAATAGTGGCTGCTGAAGAGTGGCAAAGAAAGGTTTTTTTTAAAAGCAGAAACAACATTGGAGTCTGTATTTTCGTGGCAAAAACCATAGTGTGGAAGGAAAGTGGAGGAGTGCGCTACAGGATGAAGGAATGGAAGGAGTTTCATTTCAAAAATTGTTCCACTCATTCTTTCTCTGATATTATTCTTGAGTTGGTTTGTTTCAAATGGGAACAAAAGGGAGAGATGCGAAATGTAGTCGAACCAATATTATGAGCGAAGACGGGAAAAGTGCTTGGCTTTGCGTTGTATGTTCTTGCAGCCTGCAACTTTTCACTACTCACAACAAGGAAGAGCATATTAAGCTTAAGAAAAAGAATTTACCGAAATCCGGGTTTCCAACTATGTTGAAGCAAAGAGCGTAAGAATCGACGAAAGGGAAAGCTTTCGGTAACACTCTCTTTTACTTTTATTTCCTTTCCACTCTTCAATGCAATGCTGAAGAAGTTCCTTTGGATAAAAATCTGACAAGGGGAGATTTTCATGAGTAAGGATAAATTGCGGCTTAACTCATGAATGGGAAAATCCTTAATGAAATGTATGTAAAAATGATTTTGTCACGAACCTTATTATCATACGCAGAATATCATTTATTAAAATTCATGCACTTTGAACGATAATGTCTTTCCTTGCAATATACGAAAACTATATTTCGAATAGTCTTTACTAAAAAGGTGGTTAATCATTCCATAAGTATGTCTTAACCGCAGCACCTTTGATGATTTCCTTAAGAGTATTGCAATGCGAGTGAATTGAAGGAGAATGTTGCGTATCTTCTTCAAACTTTGCCCGTTCTCTTGGTCCTCAAAAAGAAGTGCAACTGTTCTTTCGGATACAACATTGCATAAGCCAGTTTTTTTGTAGAGTCAAATGTGTGAAAGAGAAGGAGGTAATACTACAAAGTCGCTCATGTGAGACTATATAGGTTCACCCGTGAATTTGTAGATGCTGGCTGGAATCGGTGAAATATGAGTGAGTGAACAACTGAACAAGTGGAGGGGAGAAAAGGGAAAACTTTACGTCTAAAATCTGTTATTTCCTCTTCACTTGAATTCACTGAGCAGGCAGGATTTTCTTTCCCGTTTAAACTGACAGTAGAAGTGGTGGGAGCGCCGATGCTGTTGTTAAACTTGCTGCATAAATGGGCTCATTGCGCCAACATAATGTGAAAAGTTGGAGACTTTGTCTGGAGAAGAAAGTGAGAAGCTCAAAAGGATCGAATGACGAAAACGCTGTTTGGACAAGTTAAATTTTATAGTAAATTATGCATTTCACAAGAAAATACTGACTAAAATATAATTAAAAGTTACGAGCCATTGAACTCCTTTAATTATCTATGCCATTTTATTTACTAGTATCTATTCACAAGGCAAATTCTTTTTACGCCCCCAAAAACACGAGCTTTTGCCAATAAAACAGGGCTAGCAATAACCACATCGCATTTTTAAGGTTCGTTTCAGTGAAATGAGATAAAAGTTAATTAATTCAAGGAATTAGAAATAATCTTGTAATATTTTCAGTGGTATACCTCTTTTTACAAATTATTTGTTCTTATTAAGTTTTTAACTGTGCGTGCAGGATTCTGGATATTGCATGATAAAGGATAAATATTAAATATCTAAATCACGTTGTGACTCTATGAGTCCTTGTCATGCCGAAGACCTTCAGTAGGATAAGCTTGTTGATTTGAACTTTAATAAATTGTTCAACATTTTAGAAATTTAATTAGTTAATTTTTCAGAGTCATATTTCAAAAATACATTTTAAAATGCAATTTATAGTTCTAGAATATATCTAAATTCTACATTAAAAATGAGATTGTTTCTTACATTGCCTCTTTCTTTAACGACTTGTGACAAGGATATTAAAAAATTAAAAAGGAATAAGAATCTTGGTTACAAACTTTTAAGCAATCCACATCATATATTTATTTTTACAATTGAGTCTATATATAAAATGCAAAAAATTGAAAATTCAAAATGAGCCATATGTCACTCATGTAAGCTTTGGTAACTCAATAATATTTCTTTGTTTGTTGCTGTCCACATATAGCTTAACAATTAAATAAATAAATCACAGTAAATAATAACCTATTCAACATAATATTTAGCAAAAATTACTATTTTATTAGCTCTACTGTCCTAAATTAGGATAAGTAGTAGGACATTCATTTAAACTTCCTGCATTTCTGTACAATGATGCAGCAACAGTCCACACTTGAATGCTCAAAGGTTTAGAAAAATAAGATAGTGCAGCTCTCAAGAGAGTTAAGAACAAAGAGCTAAGCCAATCCTATTCTGATTTCTGCTTGTTTGTGTGCAAAAAATGCAAAAAAATTGTATAGATATTTCTTTATTAATACTATTATGTTAGATGCTCGTTTTTGCCAACGCCATCTCATTTTGTTGGTTCAGTTGAAATAATCTAGCAAGAACTTTAGCTAAAATAAATGAGCTGTATTTTTGTTTGCCATATAAGTAATAGAAGAAGTGACATAGGCTTATAGTAAGACGTGATATTTAAAAGGCTATTTTAGCTTTTTTGCAGATATTATTCCAAATAAAAATCACATCATAAACTAACTATGATGGTCTTTTTCTATTTTCTTACAGAAGAAAACAACCCACGCAATACTAATTCTATTGCTGCTTTTATCATTTGATGTTTGCAGATATTTTGCAATGGTTGCCAATTCCTGCGTTTAATTTCTTTGCCAAATCATGTCATAGATAATATAAAGATGTGCATGTATATTATCATTCATGTGATACTATATTGCTGCAAACGCAAAATTAAATGTATTAATAAAAAATATGTTGTGACTTTACTTCTGGAAAGTGTTATGAAAATGGAATTTTTATGTCATGATCGGGTATCCACGCCGCGTCCGAAAACTGATGGTATAAAATATGACAGTAATTTGTCAAAAATATAATATAGCAGCGTGCTAATTAGTAAAGTTAATTAATGATGAAATGTGCTTTAATTTTGTTAATAAATAATGAATGTTACAACAGGCTATGTCAGTAATAATCTCTCGGAAAATATAGCCTTGTCCACTCGTACAAAGCTATGTAGTTTCAGTAATTCCTCCGACAAAACAGTTTTCGGAGCCTCCCTGTCTAAATTAAATTGTCAATCAAGGAAACATATATTTCTCTCCTCGTTCGTGAACCCATCTACTGAACGTTAACAAAAGCGCGCCTATTAGCCTCGACCTTTCATCAACATCCCAACAGAGCCAACAACATTTAAAATAACTAGTGAAATGGCAAGTTTGATGTTGACGGATTAGCAAAACACAAAACTACTTACTCATCATTACCATAATCATTGCCATCCACGTCTTTGTCACTCAAAATATAAAATGATCATCATCTCACACAGTCCCAAAAATATTCATAGTTCTAGGATGCCTATAAGGATAGCCTTACAAAGAAAAATAACGTTGCTTTTTATGTTCAATATGACGTATAGAAAATACAAAGTTTGCTCTCAGTTTTATCAACATTTGATCATACATACATTTAAACCCCAAACATTTACTACAGCATACTTTTGCAGATTTTTGGCCCTCTCTTTTTGAAAATTCATGCAAAATCTTTAACCGTCTTTTTAATCCTCATCTAGTCAATAGTGTTTAAGATCTCGCAAAATCTATGTTACGCATGCTTTTTTAGAAAATGCGGAAAGGAAGCAACGAAATAACGAATACAAAGTCATGAAGTGATATCTACATAAAATGCGTGACTATAGATATGTATGCGATGGTATTGTGGTGCTGTTGGATCAGTTAGTGATGTACCTTTGTGAGCTGATGTATATTTTGCAGACGTTATATTGTGTACATTGCAAAGTTATTAATACAGATACATAATACAATCCACTGCTATTATTTTCATTACGCAACTTTATAAGAAAGGGTTATCTCTATGCACATGACGAAGCGATGTTTTTATTTGTGTCGTCACTGTTGTGGGCCCCAACATAAGCCACATAAAAAGAAGGAGATTCTGTTCTGCAAAAAAAAGTAGTTTTTGTTTGGTTTCTCCCTTCTCCTCTTTCAAACTCAGCTGTGTTCATCATCAACCGTCCTCTGATCCCAATCAATCCCAGTATAAACACACATACTCGCAATAATAACATTAAAAACAGCAGCAGTGTTGTTGTTGTCGTTGTGAGAAAATTAGGTAATCAGAGACGAGGTATTTCCTATAAACAAATACACCTGGGCTCTTGGCTTTGTAGTTTCTTCAAAGGAGGATTTTGGAAAGCTGGTTGGAAAGTTTTCTCGTTTTACATCCCAAATCCTCATTTCCTTAAAGTTCTCGGAGTAGTTTTAGGTGGACAATATCTCTTTTTGTAAAAAAAAACTCTGCAAAATATCCAAATTTGGAAAGTTTTTCGGATTGCGATATTCTTTGGCAAAAGAGATTAAAGTAGAAGTGCTTTTTTACTTGAAGGAATAAAACATATAATTTTTTTGCAAAAATTATTGAGAAGACAAAAAGAGAGATTGAAAGTGCTCCAAATGTAATGAATGAACAAATATTCCAAAATATAATTTAAATAGATTCAAAATAAAATAAAATTTTAATTGAAATATTGTTGGTTAATGCAGTTATTGTACGAAGAAGATTTGTGGAAAGGTATCCAAATTCTAAAGAAATTAATTAGATTGGATTCACGACTCCGCAATCCGAACTTATACAAGCTTAAAATTTGTAAGGTTTCTTGATAGTTTGCCATTATGGATGATCTCAGGTATTTATCTTTCTGAATTTCATACTTTTTTCAAAACCAATATTATATTGGCTGTTTCATAATTAAATTTTTTTCAGAGACCGGAAGTTAAATAGCAATATAGTAGAAGATTCCAAGAAAAATTCAGATGGGTTGTATTCCAAGCAGGGGAATGCTCCTTCTCTTATTGACGCAGAGGGGTTGCAAAAAACTTTACATGGCCTTTCAAACATGGCTCTGGTACACGAAATTGCTTTAAACAAAGAATTTAAATTGAAAAAGCCTGATAAATCTTCAGAACCAATCAGGTAAATCATTATAGATATAATTATAGCATTAGATTATATTAATGCATATGCTGATATATAACTTTATAAAAATTGCAGCCCTGAAGTACAACTTGCGTTGGAAGCGAAAGAAAAGTATTGGGAAAAAGTTGACGAGATTTTGATGAATAAAGATATTAAGGAATGCAAACAGACTGTTTTGGACCTCATTGATACTCTTAAAACTGTAAGAAATAATAGTATCAAACGTGTAATAATTTTATCACAATTATTCTACAGGTAATTATTTTAAAACATTTTTTATGTTTGCATACAGATGCTTCATGGTACGCTGCTCCCTCACAATGTAAAAATGAAAGAAAAAATCGATCAGGAATTAGACTTGGAAAAACTCACAAAGCAAATTGATAATGATGCCTTTGATTTTGTGGTAAGGTGAATGGTTGAAAAACAAAATCAATATAAATGAAAGTTTTATGAAATACTGAATCCAATTTTTGTGAAATTTTCAAAACCTTTATGCAGCATTTGATGAACTTCATTCTTGACACATTGGCAGCACTGTGTTGTCCAATTCGAGACCAAGAAGTAGTTGATATTCGAAACATTGACGTTCCTTCAAAGCAAGTACGGAAAACCATAGACTTGATGGAAAACATGAATCTGGATATGGCAAATTTTATCATCAGTCAAAGCAGAAACCATATAGTTCAAAATTGTGTTACCTACGAGCGCAACAAATTTGCGAGCTTTATTGAATTGCAATGTCAACTGAGAAATGACCCTGTCAAAGAAACCAGAGATTGGATTATGCGTCATGCTGTAGAAGGTAGAACGTTTAATGAAACAATAGCGCATGCCTTTCTAGAGGTCCTTGACTGGGACAATAAAGTAAATGGACCCGAGGTTCGTGACAAAGGAAATTGTCTATTTCCTTCGCGACTACCTTTTCGTTGATTGATTAATTTTTAACTTTACAGACACTAGCTCTTGATTGGACTCGTTTTGCACTGATACGCGATGATATATCCAGAGTGATTGTTATCGGTGCTTTAGTCGCGGCACTGCACGATTACGGAAGGATCTTTCAAAAGGACAATGCAGTTGCAGTTGATCCCACCAACAAACAGGTGGCAATCCTGAGCAATTTCTTTTTGCTTCATAAACTTCAAGCGCAATTCGACCTTTTGATTACTGGCGAGGAAGCAACGGATCCACAGTAATTGAATAATCCGTATTTTATTAGTAGTGTCTAAGTGTCTTTCCTAGCATGCGGTTCAATGGCAGTTGGTTTCATACTGTATAATGTAACCTTATCTAATTTTCAGGAAATTGGAGGAAACGTTGGAAAGGTGCTGTGTACAAGCAATAAGATCTATTAATGAACATAAAATCTTTGAAACTCGGGAAGAGCTTGACGCACTAGAGAAAGCAAAAATCCCTTCGTTGATTCGCCCTGTACTTGATTCGAACCATCCTGTTCGCAAATTGTACACTAAGCGAGTTAAAGAATGGTTATTTGAGCTTGGAAAAGATGGAATAACGAATGCTGAACCACCACAAAATCTCCAAATTATTGACCCTCTTATAACCAAACCTGTTTTAAGTATGTCGCGGCTGATTAAGTACAATCGGGATGTTTTTGACGTCCTCTACAGAGAAATATATGATGGGAACTGTCCCCCAACTATGTTTAACCCACCATCACCCATAGCTGGAGAATTGAATTCTTCATCGGAAAAGGGTCTTACTGTGGATCCCAATATGGTCAAACTTCTCGCAAAATTAAAAGGAATAACTGAAACGCTTGTCAATCAACCTTCCCAAGTACCCCAAGCATCTGAAAATCCAACTTTGAACTCTAGTTAATTTTTACGGGCATGAAATAATAAAGTTATCATCACTGACTTGGGTTTAGCTTCTGTAACAAAATGTATAATGCAAATTTCCATCTCATTTTAACATTTGAGATTTACCTTAATGTCAACAACAATCATACTTATCATAGTCTCAAGCTTTAATACGAAAATAACAATATTATTGTTATTCTTGTGTATATAATCAGTTACTTTAATTAAATACTCTGCTAGTCCTTACATATCTATTGTATAGGAAGCTACTTGGTTAATATAAGAGATTAATAATATAGTTGGGCTTGCAGTTTGTTGTCTTATAATTGATGGATATTACGTTTTCTCATTGTCGTGATGGTGTAAGCTTTACTTTGGGTTGTAATTTTCAAAATAAACCATTTTTATAATAATCCTTCTTTTACCTACCTATACTAACCGCTCATATGTGTTAAATAGCAGATAGAGAGAAAAATCGAAATTAAAAGCATAATTTAATTAGTAAATTATTCCGGTGAAGTGAGCAGATGACTTTGATACCTCGCAAAGTGTATCGGGTTGTAATTAGTTGTGCAAAAGTTGTAATTCTAATTATATTGCAGTTAAACCTAAAACTGTTTCCAGATCTGAACAATGTATACGTACAAGAAATTTCGAAATTCCCTCGGATTGTATTTAAACACTAATTTTTGATAATCAATCGGTAATAAAAGGTTTAATACCAAATAAACAAAAATGAACAAAAAATAAAGTAAAATATAGGCTAGAATTCACCTTACTTCTACTGGTTTTAATTAAAAAATCACGAAACATTAACGTTAATGGTTATTAACTATTACTAAATGTGAATACAGAAGTATTATGATAATAATAAATCACTTAAGACTAATCCTATTATGTTTACTAGGATAATATTGACTATAACCGCAAATCAATGAATTGGAATTGTGCAAAAAAGTAAAATAAATTGTAGGTATTCAATTTAATACCTGTTAGCCATCTTTAATCTTCTGTGGATTTTTTGTCTAATTGCAAAACCTCTTCATTTTTACTTCTCAAAACTGAATTATAGTACCAATATGGCTTAACTATTGGCTAGAACAACCTTGTTCATTTCTTCATCTAAAAACAACGTAATAATAATGAGTTTGCCATTAGAAACATAAAATCTATCTTGTACTGAACTTAATCATTAAATTACTGTGGGAAAATGCGAAACAAATAATACCTTATTTTACCCCGTTGGTCATTATTTTCAGTTTACCTGTAAAGAGCCAGTCAAATTTATTATCAATGTAGTAATATTTCTTTGCATCTTCTTTCCCAGTTTCAAAAAAGTGTTTCTCAGGAAATTTTCATGTATTTTATCATACTCGTAAAAATTATGACTTGGAACCCCTTAACCCCTTAGAATGTCATCTCTACAAAAGAAATTCTATCTGCTGCTGCTTTATGTATTTTTATATTGTGCTCAGGTAAACAAAAAACTTTAAAAGTACTTTTTAAAAACCCATGCCAGTTCCTGAGACCTGTTGTTGCATTTGTTGATGACAGTAAGATTTTAAGCCTCATATTTCTAATAGTTTTGGTTAAGCCGTATAAAGAAAAGAAAAAATCTCAATAATAGCATTATCATAAGGTTACTTTTCCTATGTTCGTAATCATAATATACACTTTAAAAAGTCAAGATTTTCATATTGAATGCATCCTTTTTTACCTGCATATAAGCATCATCGTCACTGGGAACCGAACCAAGTTGTCTACAACAATAATGATGACGCGAAGAGCACAAAGATTTCTTTGCCAATCCCTGTTCACTTGTTTAACAAAAATTGTATTCAACCAGCAACATACATATATTTTGAAAGCTGCTATAATGTGGTTATAAACTAAGCGCATTATCATCACTGGCAGCAAAAAAAGGTAAAGGGCTGAAGAAGTTGCAGGTTTTTCGTTAGAGTATCAAAAGCAAAGAGTTTAGTATGGCTTGAGCAGCCTTTCTGTGATTATGTACTTATGTGCGTGGACGTGAGTTTCTTATACGTATGGACGAAGGAACGTTTTTCTTTTCTGATTTGTATTCTTCAATAATAAAAAGCGTGTTGTTTGTTTGATTGACTTCATAACAATATCCATGGAAAAGTACACATGTGCTTTCGAAAGTGACTTTGTTTTTGCTTCCTGTTGATCAAGAGAAAAGAAGCTTCTGAATCATTGTTTTGATGGAGAAAATATATCCGAATTAATCCGTCGAAGCATTCCGAGATCTGGATCTTTTGTGTAGAGATTCTCACTTTGCTACAAAAAAGTAATTGGTGCCGGTCGTTCTGGTGTCTGGACCATCCAAACCTTTTTCAAAGTGTTACGTGCTACCACTCTGGATCAATGACATTTCAAGTGACTATAAGGATACGTAAGCAGTTTTGCAAAACACGGAACTGTTATGTTAATTGGCCACTGTTTATTTAACAATAGATATTCTATGCTATAGTTAACATTGTAAATGAAAATTATATAAGACATTGTCATGAATAATAGTGGATTTAATTGTTAGAGCAGGCGCCACACAATTCCCATTCTTCTGTTTCCGCAAAGTTAACTCTTTAGATTCTATTTTCATGTATGAAAATCTGTTTTTTTTATATAATGACAAAGTGGCAATGACAGCAATGAGATGGTGTTTATGCATGTAACGTTAAGAGTTTAAACATTTTTTCAAAATATTAAATAGTGATGTCAACTCAGACGCTTATTTGAAAGTGGTTTCCAGGGGCTTGAACAATCATTCTCCAGGTTCATTACTCAATCTGCTTATTTGAAAGTGTATAAAGTGCATTCAACCATTTTTCCTCTGGTGTGGCTTGTCGTTCCCCTTCCATCCACCTGCAAAATTTTCACTGAAATCTCTACTCACTCGCATCGTTTTCTATTCAAACAATTCCCATCATTTCAGTAATGTCACAAGCCGTTTCAATGGAAGATTTGAATTGAGGATGGCGTCCTCATCCACCGTATTTCCGGAAGAAGCGACAATATTGTGGTTACGCATGGATTTTGCTCCAAACCATCAGCTCTCACGTTTCAAAAGTCAGCTTTTGTAAATAATACAGACAGTACTATAGCGAGTGAACTAAAGTGAAAAACTGAATCTCGTCTGGTGCTAGGTCGACTCCCAAACGTTTCCTTGTGATGAGAATGATCGAAATAATAATAAATCTCATATCACTATATAACCATCCCCTTTCAAGCATTTCATCAATGAAATGAAATAAAGTTAAGAGCACAAAGGGTGACAACACGTCAAACATAACATAACTTATGAAAGTATATTCACTTACAAAAAACAAGCAAATATAAATCTTATTTTTATCCGTTCAATCTTTAATCAGTGATAGCGATAAGATAATACAAAAGTAGATGTTTTATTTGTCTATTAATAAAAATAACATTTTTCATTGTTAAATAATCTCCAAGTACGAATGAACATAATATTTAATTTTTGACTTTGACTCAAAGTTCAAATGAGCAGAAATTACTATTCACATTCATAAAAATCGTAGAGGAAGACCAAAAGTTTTTTATACAATTTGCTCATACGAAGACCAACCATTTACGAAAAAGGATTCCTTTATTGTTTTGGATGAGGAAGCTCACCACGCAAAAACTGTAAGTTTTATTTTTCTGGCCTTCATATAAATAATTTTTTTCATGCTTTGGCTTTTATAGTTCCTTCGATTTAGCATAGTTGACTTTGAATCTTGTCACTAGTCATAATCATCTTCATTGTTGATAATTTTTGTGATGGCAGTCACTCACTCTCATAGGAATCCAATAACGTGTAAACAAATTTGCTAATGTTTATTCCCTAGTTGTTGCCTGTAAGGATAACATTAACAAGACAAGCTTAACGTTAAAATGAATATTTTTTTTGCTAAAAAATAGTAAGCATTTGTAAAGATATTTAAAATAAGAATAGTTTTATATACTCGTAAAGGTTTCGCAGTCTTCTTGAAGGCATTGTCAAATAATACTTTGCATAGAATGCGTGCTCCTCAAATCACAGTTGCAAAGGTGCAATATGGTTCTCGCTTCGCGGTTTTCGAAAAGTTTGATGCCACCAAGAAAATATCATCATGTCATGTCATAACTTCAAAATGCCTGAGAAAACCACCTTATCCCTTCAAACAAACATTGTTGTGTGCATGAAGGTAAAAGAGGAGGAGGGGAAGAAGGAGGATGATGGTTCATATTGTCACTCATTAGCATACATTAGGACGTCTTCTTTTTTATTTCTCTAAATCATCCTCAGCAGCCATCATCATTATAAACATCTTCAACCGCAACAGACCAGCAGTCCCAGCATGCAAATAATATTATTTTGGTAGATTGTCAAACAGTATTTTCATGGTTTTTGGGAGATTTCAGTCTCTGCATCTTCCTTTAAACTTTTTACTTTTTAGTCTTTCATAAGAAAAGAGTTTATGTTCTCATACTTTTCTAAACCCAAAGAAAGAAGCAGTAAACATGTGTGATTATTAAAAGGCGACTATGCGTGAATAAGCATTTTTTATAACCGTTCTCATCAAAATCATATTTTTATGATTTTGTAGCTTTTTGACTTGTCTCATCTGTTTTTATTAGTAACGTAGTTGTCATTGTACTTCTTACATTATAAAATTAGTGTTACATACTTAATATTTTCCCGTATTCGGTCTGGTTTATCTTTTTTTCCTTTTGCTTTGTTGGTATCTTCCACACCAGCTAAGTTTGAAGGAATGAAGGCTACGTGTGACATTTCTGCGGTCACGCGTACTTGCTGAATAACAAAATCATTGTCGAAAAGCACTAATTTGAAAAAAGCAACAAAGAAACCACCCATGTTTTTAACGAACACAACATCAAATGATTTTTACACTATTTACTTTTTAAATATATGCGCCGGGAAGTAGTGAACTATTCCATTAATAGATAATAATATTGGACAAATTGAAACATTTTAATATTCAGAAATAACAATGAGCTATGTCCAATTCTTACTTACATTAGTTTAACAAAATATTCTGAGGCAATACTGGCAATATTTCTTGAATACGATTTTTAGCAAAATAAAGATTAGTTCAAATGAATTCAAGGAAGTGAAAAAAGTTTAGGGAAAATGTGTAAATGTCCTATAGTGACTTATAAAACATGAGGTAATAATACCCTCTGATTCGTGGTATTGTTACAACTCAACAAAGTAAACGATTCAGTTACTCATTAGTGTAGCCACAGACCAAATGCTCATGCTGTGTTCTTCTTGGTTTAACTCGTTTCGTTCGGTTAAACCAAAATAAAATAGTTAAATTAGTTGACATGGCCCTGTTTTTAAACTATATGCATAAACAATGATTTCAAAACAAATCAAATCTCATTTATGGTTCTCATCATTACCAGCAATCATCTTCAATTCCAAGAAAAAATATTTCACAAAAAAAATCTGCGACGTCTTTCGCTAACACTGATATTAGTTTTGAGATGTAGTCGGGGGATCAGTAAAAGGTTTAACTTAAGAGCAATCCTTTAGTCACACACACATTACAGATTTTTTAATTCGGTTTTTTCGCATTTCATCTTATAAACAATTTTAGAGGATCGGAGGCGCTACTATATTCTAATTTGGCATGTGAAAAAAGGTGACAATTTTCTTGTTTTTTTTGTGGGTACAGTAGCTGCAGCTGCGCAGCAAATCCCAAGCATTTATTTGGCTATCATGCATGTCCATAAAGAAGAAATTTTCTCTTTTCTGTTATCGCATGGATTTAAATTTTTCACATAACCTTTTTAGGGTCTCTCCGTGTAATTTCCTGATTACGTTGGTGAGGATTATCATGAGAAAACCTCTGATTGCAAATCCTTTCCTACACTTTTGAAAAGTATTTACAACAACAACATCATTATAATTATTACCGTCATCAAAAAATGAATGGAAAAAGATGAGAATGATGATAATTTTGCTAATGGTCGTTGTGACATTTTTATCCTTCTTTTTCTCCCTGATTCTGACATTGATGATGATCATGAGAAAAACCATGGCTGACAATAATGAAGCCTGATGTGAGTCCATCTTGAATTCATTTTTAAATAAAGAAAGGATTTTGTATTCATTTCAAGCCCCGTAATAATGGCAAAAATCTTTGGTCGAGTCAACCTAAGGAAAAATCCTTTTGTCATTCTTTGTCATTGTTACTGGAGCTATACAGGTAGTCTGAGTATTTATAAAGCTCTAAATGTATGTATGTGAGAATGTTTTGAAAAACCAGAATAGATTTATTGGGATAGCCTGCAACAAACATTCTGATGACTATGTTATGACGGAAGGTAATTTTTTCTTTTTCCAAAGTCATAGACCCAGCTTATAGCTTATTCAACAACTTATTCTTGCTCTACCAGTTTGCACTCATCTCACATCATATCCTTTTTAAAAAATGATTTGCTCTTGTGTGTATTAATACGTAAATGAGGAAGAGGAGAGTTGCGTTTACGTTTATGTGAATAAATAGTTGACACTGATTTTATTCCTTTTTATAGGCATACGTATAATATACTTTTTATTATTCAGTCTCTTTTTAAACTTGAATGAAAGAAGCTTTTGGACTTATATATATTAACTTTTCTCAAGATATTCGTGTGTGGAGGGTTTAATAATAATAACTAAATAATTGACCATTAATATCTTTTTGTAGTACGAAGTTGTACACAGAAAGTGCAATAGCAATAAATGGTTATAGGAGTCATATAACAAGTTGTTATTTTACAGCTGGATATTCTGCTTTTTATCCTTCTGTCGTCTTTCTAAATTAATAAAATAACGTTGTAAAAACCTTGCATGTCCCCTAAATACATCATTAGCGTTTTATGGCGAAAAGATGCAGATAATCTCTGAAATGGGAATCTGCAAATGATGAGCCTGAGTCTGCATTAAAAAACCTCTCAAAATTATTTTGTCACAGTCCCATCTACGATGTCTGTACGAACCATTATGTTGAAAATGACTGTTGGGTTCAATTCCTTTGGACGTCATATAATAATTTAAAAAGATTCTAACCATGTTTTCTATTGTCCATGCTGTTGCCAAGAAGAGCATTTTTGACATCGGGACAGTTGACACGAGCAATCTCAGCTTTGGCAACTAATGCTGTTTAAATCTTGTTCTTTAAAATATAAATTGCATTTCTTTCACTTATAAGGTGAAAAAGTGTTGAGGACAGCGAAACAGGAAGAATATCTGCCTTGTACGATTATACTACAATAAAAAGGAGAGAAAACGACACATAAAAGTTGTAAAATGTGATAATGGTCAATTCAAAAGTTGCATAATGCCAACTACGGAATTATTTGCATTTGTTTGGTGAGAAAAGTATTAAAGCTTGTCTTTGACAGTGATGATGATGTTGATGATTAATAAAAAAGAAGAAGAACAGGAGCTGGATTGTTGGGCATAAAATTTCATGAAAGGATTATTCCTCTTTTCCCTTCGTTTCTTTATGCAATTGTGATTGTTGTGTGCATGTACGAGGGTGATTTCAATATATTAATACTGATTTAGAAAAAAAGAATTATTTAGCTGCTGGGTAGGCGTTACAGGATTGTGTAAATGTTTGATTTTAAATATTGTCGTTTTCACATTATTTGAAACAATTGTATTTTAGAAGGACTGGTTGTAATAATATTTGCTGCAACTCATGAGGAGAGAAAAAAGCAGTAGCTTAGTTTTTGACTACCCACTATTGCCACCAACCACCACCATTCTCATGACTCAAAAATCTGTTCACCCTCCATTCCTTATCTTTATTGTTGAAAAGTAGAGAAGCGCATTTAATTCTTGTTATTAATTGCCATCTGTTTTAACCTGCTCCTACTTGGTTACGACTCTTTCTTTAATATTCATCCAATTTTCACTTGTTTTATTACTAGCTTGAAAAGCTAGTCTTGAAAACGGTATGTTAGTCTGTCTGTCTGTCTGTTTCCACGAAAACTCAAAAATGC
>JAANSO010000303.1:0-44910 GCA_036507315.1 Lepidocyrtus fimetarius
AAACCCAACATGATGTTTTCTTTACCAAAAAGATTTGATAATAAGAAATTAACATTTTGTACAACCAGCAACTAGTCAGTACAAATTGAAGTAATGCAGTCAATAAACTAATGCTTACAAAGCTACGCGACAATTAAGAGCAAACCGATAGGTAAAAAAATTGTAATTACTTAGAATGAAACTTGTAATCAAAGGAGAGTTGACAGTCTACGGCAAATAATTTTAAACTTGAGCTTTTTACACCTAAACAATTCAATTAAGGTTTAGTTTGCAAATGTAATAATTGATTTGTCCAGCAAAACAAAGATTTTTCTATCTCTTGCACGAGATCATCCATAAAAAGTATTTTTTCTTTAGAAAATTAATACATTACCTGTTTAAATTCGTTTATAAATTCATTGTGTTGTTTTTGCAAGCGTTGAAATTTTTACAATTATGAACCGTTGTTGTTGCACTTTTGCTCAACTATTTGCACATTAAATTCCAATTTCCATTCATTCAAGGTCAAAATTCAAAATCGAGTTTAAATTACTATACACAGTTAGTTTCACTTATTAACTTTGATTGTATTTTAGGCTAATTCTTTGGCATTTATTGCATCTGGTAACTTTGCACAAAAAGATTTTGTCAAAAACAATTTATTTATTGAGTTGATTCAAGATATAGTTTTTTTTTGCATATATGTCGGTTTATATTTTAAATAAGTTTCAAAGTTTACATTTGAAATTCATGAAGCGAAAGAAAAGTTAAAGAGTTTCAGGTTGAGAGCCACACGTGAGCTATTTCATGCGCTACGATCAGGGATGTTATATGCTATGATCATTTTCATCCTCCGCTTTGTGAACCCACGTATCAAATTCTATATTTTCTTCTCACCTCACTTTTCATATTAGCACATCATAAATACACGCAAATTTTATAAAATGTTACAAAATAATTCACAGTGTAAACAGAAAAACGTTTTTGTTATTCCCACGGTTCATCAATCACTTAAAAACCAGAAATTATTAAACATTTAAGGAAACACGGTGATTATAAGGTAGAGTTAGCACACATAAACAATTAGTACAGTTATTACAATTTGCGAAATTAATTGAGTATTTAAGAACTCGGTTGCACTGGACAAATATCTGGAGGAGTGATTGGTAACAAAATGGTAACTTTGGTTGGTTCCAGGAAGAATTTTGTGATTTGTCACTATGCACCGTTGATACAAACAGTCTTCTTAGACAGCTCTTAGTTGACAACAATATTTTGGAAAGGTCGAGTTCTTACAGTTTTGAAATGTCAAGTTTTAACAATGTCAAAAAAATCTGAACATGTCACCATTTGACCATTCCAATTCAAATAACACTTCCAAATTGGGCTTACTTATTATGAAATAGGTAAAAAGCTTTCTCCATACAAATTTTGAAATCAGGATGATCAAAATGTGCGTAAGCGCGTTTTTACACATTCGTCTTTTTACTTATTTTTAAAATCTTAAATGCTATTGAGCGGAACAGCCTTCTCTTTGGAGGAGTTCTGACGGTTCACTAACTCAAAGTGGACTGCCTACCTCACCTGAAATACATCATCATCATATAATATCACAACCCATAACTAGAATGAAACCAAACTTAGCTTTTTCTCAAACAGTAAGTTTGGAGATGAATTTTTCTTCAAACGCTGAACAAAGCACATGGACTGACTATTTTAGTGCGTTTTTAGCATGAGTAATAAGAACGTAAAGAAATGTACGAAAAGTGTTGATATTGTTAAGCCTCGAAATATCTAAATATAATATGTACATACATAAAAGATAGTTCAATCTACATGATACACTTACACATAATAATCCAAGTTTTACTAAACTTCAACCCTTTTAGAACAGAGATTCTCTTACCTGTTGATGAGCTGTTGTAGCTCCTGTCTGTGCATGATATATTTATATTCATGGATGAAGCAAGTCTGAAACTTTGCCTTGTTGTTATTGCATCAAATAAAGATGAATCTTACCTAATCCTGGTTTATTTTAGGGGATCGTATTAAAAGAGTGAGAAAGAATGGCTCTTGCATGTACAAACTTCAAAAGTAAAAAATGAGACACAACAACGCAACAGGTAGCAGTAGCAGTTTACCTAAAAAACATATGCAGTACGAACAGGTAGTCCTCCTCCACCACGGCTGTCTCTATATGAAAACATTCATATTTTATTACGAAGGAGTTGGCTGATATTCTGCAGTAATGGCAAAGCCGCTTTTATACAAGTAAATCTACGTACAATTTTATGTTTGGGACAGGTAAACCGGAGTGAGAAATGTATTTTTGGGGATACAGTTAAAAACAAAGTGGGAAAAGATGCAGAGCAGCATCAAAAGCCGTAGTAGTATGCAGCGCAAAGCATTACATGAGTTTCAGGCTGTTGTTATTGTTTTCTGTTAATCGCTTGAAGGCTTGAAGCTTTTTGGACCGGAAATAAGAAGGGGAGAAAATTACGCAGAGTAAAAAGCTTTAACTGAATCAAGTTTATATATGTGTGAAGGAATGAGTAAATGTTTATGTTGCTCATGCTGGTTTGCTTATTTACTTTGTTTGGGAGAGCCCTTCACTAATGATCTTTGATTTTTGATGACGATTGCGATTTTTGAGGGGGTGATAATGATCTTGGATGGAGAAATAATAAAATAAGCAATTTTTCAGGGAATTGTTTGAGCGTCTCGTATTACCCCTGAGATTGAAATGTCCATGCGTAGATTAAAAGGGTGTGCGTAGTCGGAAAGAGGAAGAGGAGGTCACACGGTGCTTTACTACGTTGATTGAGTGGGCAGTGCAGTGGCGTGGGATCATAATATTAACGTGGTCACTTTGACTAATTTTTTGTTTAAGGGAATGATTGCAATATTAAATTAATAGTTTCATTAGATTATAAAGTCAGCTTAAGGGTTTTAGGACCACTCCCTTCAGCTAATTCTGATTGCGTGCTTTTGACAAATTATAAAAAGGCGATTTAATAGTTCGCATTAAAAATTCTTTACATCATAAGGGCGAATTCAAGTCATGAAATCAGAAATCGAGGTTTTTAAGCTTGAAGGGAGTCTCTAGTCCCGGTATATTTTAAAACCTTTAAGTATTACAGAAGTTAATTAAGTATTTAAATATAAATGTCTATGAAACTTACAAAAAATATTTCAAGTGCAAGCTGGTTACAAGGTTATCTCGTTGTAATTTTTCTCTCGAAAACTCTTATGATAAAAGTCAGTTTCAAACATTTTATTTTATCATTCAGATATCTTGCACATTTCAAATCAGAACGACTTCCTATCGGACTTCATCCTCGAATCTATCTAAAAGTGGTCATTTCACTTTAGAATGTTCAAAATGTGCTTTGCTGAATGGTCATTTGCCATTTTCTACAACTTTCATCACAAGTTGGCTAGCATCCCTTTTACAAAGTGACTTTTTATATGTAGTGAGTAAGCATATAATCCATCAAAACATTAAGAATACCTTTAGTTTCCAACTTTTTAATATCATTCTTGGCTCATGCTTCCTGTTGTGCTGTAATAGAACATTTCTACATCAAAAATAACTTTTAGATTAGTAAGACAAGTACAGCTGCTGTAGCGATCGCTGGCAACCACTGCCTCTTCCTCCACAAAACTGATTATCACTAATAAGACAAGAAACAAACGATAACACAAAAGTAGAAGCTGCATCAACACCAGCAGCTGTTCCCATCAAATAATATTACAAAAAAGTAGATTTTTTATGAACCTGCTCGTCATTATCATATCAGAAGCTGAAAAAATAAGAAATCAGTCTATGTAATCATCCTCCTCCACTCTTGTAACAGATATAGCCATTTCTTGCTTAAAATCGATGATGATCATCATTATTACCATTTGTCGAAAAAGATGTGTTAATTTAAAGGAAAACCCACCTGGCTTTTTCAACTTGGCATTACTTCGTTGCTGCCCGCCCTTTAAACAATTTCAGATCCAAAATCCCAAATTATCATTTTTTGGTTCTCATCACTGACTCATCATCATTGTCTCTAGTTTTTTGTGGTGAGCACGAGCCAATTTCATCTTTTTTTCACAGCAACATTTTTATTACTATTGTGGCAAATGGCAATGGCACCTTCTCATTTTCCACACTTTTCCGCTAAAAAAGGTATCACAGGATGATAACCGACAGTCATCTCAAGTGAGTCTTTAAAAACTTCAAGTCTTCACTTACTTGAAAGCAGGTGTATTTTCATAAAAAACAAGCAGGGAGGCGAGGAGGTAAGGTGAGACGACTCGTTTCTTAACTGCTCTCTGTTCACTTAACCGAAACACCGGCCGTGGGGTCATCTCACCTCAAGCAGACTCCAATATAACATTTATAAACATATTTATCTCCAGGTTGCATCATTTTCTTTTTAAATGTACCAGTTAGTAAATTTCATTGTAAGTACTCTCACTCCGTTTTTAAAAAGCCCAATCATAATCGATTAGTTGTTTTGGTCCATGTCACTTTAAATCTTCAAATTGGCTTCTTCTTTTTTCCTTGTCTGTCTGTTCTGTTGTTGCGGCTTCCCTTTCTCTTCCTGAGAAACCTGTTTAGCTCGTGCTTGCCTGATCATCTTACCTGTTTTTGAAGATGATGATGCGGAGATCAGAAAATTATTATCATCTTCGTTGATGGCGGTCTTTTGCCTACGTTTTTATTCTGAATCATTATTCCTATTACAACCAGCTAAAGGGAAAATTAGAATGAAGAATTGATATTTTTTGGTAATGATGGGGATGATGATGATGATGAGTGACTGGAGGAAACCGCAAGGAAAAGACTCTCAAGTCTCCTGTTCCTGTTCTGTGGTCTTTCTGCATGGGAAATGAGTCTGCGAGACTTGTCCATTCAATCTTCATTCATTCCTTTTACCTCATTCAGAATGTTTTCCCTTCATCTTTCCTTAGTATACAGAACGAAGCGTTGTTATCATTATTATCATGATCAAGCATTTACCCCTTTTTTTAACAATGACTTCGTCATCATAACAGGGTCTAGCCACACCATAACCAGAGAGAAAAGAAGAGAGCTTTGTCTCTGTAGTAGCAATTACCTGCATCCGCTTTTCTCAGTCGAGGCAAAATAGAGAAAATTGCTTTAATCTTTTATACTATTCATATTTCTTTTTATATAAAATAAAAATGGTTTTTGTTGTTACTTTTTTTCTGTATTTATTATGGAGTGTCAAGTCGCAATGACATGCAAAAGAGCAAACAAACATTGCCAAGGAAGAAAAGTCACCCCTTTCTTTCCATTCAACCCTTCTTTTCCTCTTTTAATTCTCAATCTGATTTAAAGTAGAATCAAAGGTTTAGATTCGTTGTTCCTGTTTCTATTTGCTTTTTGGCTTACATTTTTATAGGAGAGGAAGGAACATTGTAATTTTGAGCCGTGCTATATCCCTCTCTCATTGTGATGAAATTATGAGTTTTTTTGACGACTGTTCGTAAAATACTTTCTGAACTGTTCTCATTTTTTCTTTTGTAATGTTAATTTCAAAGGTGAACTTGCAGGAATTTAGGACAAGTACAGAGGGTTGAAATAGGTATGAAAACTGAATGTTAGAATGGAATCCTTGAAGTTTTGTATATTTGACTTCCTCTTTTAATATACCCAAAGAGTTTTTATAAACACACACTTACCAGCTCGTCTATTTTAAAGAGACACTCATATATTATGTCTTGTGAGAATGAATGTTTTGGTTGGAAATAAATTTCAAATGTGAAACAATCAGAAAAATGTACAAGGTGGAGTAAAGGATGATGTGATTTGAATAGTTTTGCAACATCATCCTAAAAAAAGAAATATTCTTTTTCGTTTTGGGTGGTAAAGGAAAAGGATTGGTATGGGGGATTCAATAAATTAATGATCTCTGTCGGTTTACTTGACTAAACATGATGAATCTGACTTGGAATTGTTGTGTTGGGAGGCATTCGAAAGCGAATTCCAGAAAATTATCAATTCCTTATTGTGTAAATAAGTTAGCGCATAGAATAATTATTTGGCAAAATTCTAAAAGTAAAGGATAAGAAAAAGAGAAGGTAAATGTAAATTTAATTGATAAAAAAGTTTGCAGAGATTGTAGTATGTCTTTGATTTGTATTTTGTTTCAAGCGACTTCCTTTAAAATTTATGGGACACTCTCCATCTCTTTTTCTGCTTGAGCTACTTTTTTCAATTTGAAAAATGGTGCGTGTCTACAATTCTTGAAGATTTGTTCAAAATGTTATTTATTTAAAACGTGTCTTACATTTACTTAATTTGCATTCCGATTACATGCTTTACCACAAGCCCTATTTCACTCTATTTTAATATGATAATAAAAACTACCCAACTTAAGCTCAAACATTTTACCTTGTGCAATATATTACCTACAGTTTCTGTTAGTGTATGTATAAATTGGTTCAATCCTGAATTAACCGTCGACACTATAAATTGAGCCTTAAATTTCTAATATCTTTAATACACAATTTAAAATACACCTGAAATTGTTCAACGAATTAAAAAAATATTTTCAATGCAGTCACACAATGCCAGGTTTTTGTTTCTTTGTGCTTGGTGGAACCTTTGCAACACTTTGCATTCTCCTAAGTGTTGGTTGGTGGCCAAATCCTCAATAATTATCAAAGTTTTTCCTTTGTCATTATTCCCCACGTCCAGTTAAATTCTGGAAAACGTTTATCATATAATTAGCATTAGCTTAAGCTCCGCACCTGCCCCTTTCTTTTTCTTATACTGCCCATTCCTTTCTCCAGCTCAAGTATTGTTATAAAAACTAAATAAAAGCCTAAAATCAACATAAATGCAAGCATGATTAGCATCTTTCTTTTGTAACAACATTCACAAAATTATTATTTTTCTTCTCTATTTACTATAAACTTACCCTTCAGGTGATTGCTTTCTTTTCAAATCATCATTAAATCATTCAGGGAGGAAGAAGTATCGAAGAAAGAAACCAAGATCCAACCGACAACCCCGTGCTCAGCTTCTTCAGCTTACTCATTCTTCAAGTTCATGACCAAATTTTATTTACAAATTATGAGCAAACTAATATCATCTTTGTAATAACTGGTATAAGCACGAAGATCAAATATAAAAGTTTACAAAACTAAATTCTAAAACTCATTCCATTTTTCCATTGTATTGTTTTTGAATGGCACAGTAGGGGTTTCCCTTAACCATCATCACTTTTTTTATTCAACTTGAATAAAAAATATTATTTAAAAAAGTTATGCAATGAGTAGTAAATGCATTGGAAAATTCTTTGAAAAAGTGTAGCTCAAGTTAGTACCTAACTACCCTAAACAATGATATGATAATATAATAAAATGATATTAAAAATTGAATATAAAACTGTAGATTGAATTCATTACAAAAAGAGTCTTCATATAAAAATGCTTAATAAGTAAGAATGGTTTTTTCAATTTAAAAAAAGAGTTGAAATGGTTTTCTCATTGCAGCGTGATATCTTTTTGGCTTGCGTCTCCTTTTTCTCTCTCAAAAGCATCTTCTTCTTTTCTTTTTTAATTTTCTTAGCGTAAAGCTCATTTACGCATAAAATGCAGCTTTTTTCCTTCTTTTTATTTAAAGGAAGTCGAGAAGGAGAGTGAGTATAAGTGAGAAAGAATAGAAATGGGGCTATGAAGAAGAAGAAGCAAGACAAAGATGATGCTGGGATGGATCTTCTTTTTACATGAGTGATATGAAAAGGAAATATTCTCACGTTTTTTATTCCTCCTCCATCTACCATGAAGATTACATGATGAAGATGCTCGTTATTGCTGTTGCAGTGTGTCTGCAGTTCATGAACGGATTTGTTAAATGCATGGAAGAGATTTTATGTGTGAGCGAACTAGCTTGATAGAGTAAAGTCGTCGCTTGATTGGATTATTGTGCAGCAAGTGGATCACTGAGAAGGCGAGGCATACAAGACGCTGACGTGACGCTTCCCATCCTTCTTATTGCGTTACAGGGGAAATACTGGTTTTTAAGCACCGCCTTGTTCACAGATTATTTTACTTCTGATTAGACAGAGTATAAGGGAGACTTTTTACATAAACACAAGAAAAAAATTTTGTCGAAGAAAGGACAAGGGTATTTCCCAAGATGAGGAAGAATAGATTCTATATAAAGAAACACAGTGTCTGTATGGATCTTCGTTTTTTTCTTTCAATTATGATATGAACGATGGGCAGTAAAAATTCTGACAGCTGCCAAAGATATAGCCACCACAATGCCGTAATCAAAACTATGATCGTTTTATGTTCAGTAACAAAATTTTCATTGTCAAAAATAACTACAGAAAGAAGGGAAAATTGAGCAGGTTTTGCAAATAATAATAACATAACATGTTTAATAACATTTAGATTTATAACTTTATTATTTTTTACGTAATGATAATATAATTAAGCTAGATATATAAGCTACATAAAAATTTAATAATGATTGTCTGACATTCATCTGCTATTTTTTTGCTTGGCACGTGCCTTCAATACCAATTTCTGATGGAGCATCAGTAAATCTAAATCAACGCAAAATTCACTTGTTTCCTCATACCATCCAAATTCAATCCAATCCATCCACGCTCATCTCCAACTTAACTGCATGAAAGAAGGATGATCTCCATCTTTAAAATTACATCTGCAACTTTTTACTGCCCCGAGCAAAAACAATTTCTTATTTTTCCATTTCAATTCAACTTTAAATGTTGCAGCAATAGAGAAGGAATGGAGCAGGTGCAGGAGAAAAAAAAGAAAAACAGGTCTTTTTCAACCTATTCTTACCCAAAATCATCTTCAATTTTTTACAAAACTTTTTAACCACCACAACATTTACCAGTGTTGGTGGTAAGTAGGATTATTTCAAGAGAAGGAAAATAATAGAAGGCTAAATTTTAAAGAAGAGAAAAGGGACTAAAAAACCTCCAATCCAAAAAGCTTCACAAAACGTTTTTTACAATCTGTTATAATGAAGCTATGAGACTACAAAAAATGACTGGCTGTCGTGGAGAGAGAGATTCAGATTACCTTGTACGAAGATCATCTTTATTTTGTAGGAAGGTGTAGCAGAAAGCAGACAGATGCATGAAAGAGGCAACTTGTTTATTTGAAGAAATTAAATTGGGAAGAAAAAAACTGGTTGACTTATGATGAAGTGAAGAAGGAATATATTGTTACTGTTGCTTACCCAAACTGGGGTTTTACAATAAAAATCTGTGAAGAACGAAACACCTGCTCTTTTTTCATCATGACACGAGAGCTGATGATGAACAAGATGATCATTATTATCTACTGTGAAAGAAGGAAAAAGCAGGTAAAGGAAAAAGTTTTCAAAGCTCTCCATTAAAATTAAATTTTCGGCTTGCTCCCAACTTTTTTTGTTGAAAAAAAGAAGAAAGAAAGAACGGAGATACGGCTACTGCAGCATACAAAAGCAAAATATTTTACTCTTTCATAAGGATGACTCCTGTCCAACTCGCGGTAGGCATTTTGGAGTTAAAAACAAGATCGAAATAGTGAAGAAGAAGGAAAGGTAGATTTATTAAACATTTTGCCATGTTATTTTGAGTAGAAAAACGGGCAATTATCGTTTTTGAAGTGCAGGTTTTATTCTAATAATAATGGTCTATGGCTCATATTCATCTTGTGTAACTCATCACAATTGGACGGGACTTTAATTGAATAAAATTTAAGATTTTTTTCAGAATGAAACCTGAAATTTTTAACGTAGGCAGAAAGATTTTAAATGGAAGACGATTATAATGTGGCAGGCAACTAGGCAGGTGTTTTTCTTTGATCGCGTGTCCCCAATTTATCGCACAATTCTTTTCCTTTGAATTTTCTCCTCCTTCTACTCAACATAAGAAAAAATGAAAGATTTGAAGAGAAAAAGTCATTTCTTTTTCCTTAAAACTATTTTTTATGTACGTGAAAAGTGATGCGCTTTCATTGTAATGATTTCGTGAAGTGGAAGTAAAATTGTAAGGTCACGCGAGCCTGTTTTTTGTTGTTTATTCTTCCTAAGTAGTAATAATTGCGAAAATAAAAAGTAATAATGGTTAGTCTCCAACAATGAAAAGAGAAAGATATGAGTCGTACAATATTCACATTTTTAGAGAACAATACCGATTCTCTTACTGGTCAAAAGGCTAAAGTGTATCATTTCTGACTCTCTCGAATAAAATACTTTTAAGCTTCAAAAATAGTTTCATTAAGTTTTTTTGTAAAGAGAAAAAACTTTCAAATTTTTTAACAATGAAGGAAAGCCCTTTTCTTTTTAAAAAAGAACGGAAACAAGTAATAAAATAAAATGGTATTTTGCACCAAAAAACCAAAAAGAAAAAATCAAGCTGGGCAATTTCGTAAGCTATGACTTCAGCATCTGAAGGGACAAAGACCTTACACCTTTCCTACTGTAAACTGGCACCATCATCGCCATAATAATTATATGAAATAATTTAATTCGTTTTATTATTTTTCACCTGTCATTCATAAATCATGCGAAATCATTAAAAAGAACGTATTTTTCTTAAATAAGGAGTAGCAGAAGTGTGGCCAAACAAACGCAAAATTACAAATACAGTTACAATATCCTTTACAATGGCTTTGACCTTATCTCTTGTTATTCTCTTTCATTGTCAGTAGTAAAAATAAGTCCTCATTCCATCATTCCACTTCAACCTCCTTCATCTTAAATCATCTACCCCAGCTCATAAAAAGATTTCTTCACAACGAAATGAAACACGCATATTATTCTCTCAAATTGAGCAATTTTTGTACACAGCAAGTAAACTACCTACCTAAATTTATTAATTAGCTTAAGGGCTCTTGATAAATTACTACGATGATGGCAGTGATGAAGGTGCTGATGAGAAAAACAAAAGTCTGAACAATCTTAACCTAAAAAATAAACATGAAGAAAGGGTAATTAATCCTTCGTTTTATTACTTTTAGTCCGCTTTGAGTTGATCTGATTAGAGCGCATAAAATAAATTGTTCGATTCGTTCTTTTTTCTTCAAAATATATTTTTCACGATCAGTGTTACGATATGATAATATTTATTAGTTTTGATCGCATGTGTTATCCATGACCCTTATTATTATGATTATTAACAAAAAGTACAAGACAATAGGGAGTAAAACAAAGTATGTATGTATAATAAAATATGTACCGTATAAGTATTAGTAATAAGTATTAGTAATAAAAACAAGTGCTAATTAATGAGTACCGAGCGACCTCTTTCCCTTTTGTAATTTAAAGGGCTGAAATAGTTTAAAATGCGCCTACATATATAAGACATAAAATAGTTAAAGGTGCAAGGGCTCCCATATTTTTAAGTTAAATATATATTTTTGGGAGGTCTCATTAAAACAATTTATTTTTTAAGATTGAGCTGCACACGTACATGGCTATAAAATACTAGCTGGTGGCCCGATTCTGTCGCATCGGGTTCTAGAGATCATGTGATTTTAACAAAAAAATGAAAGAAATTGAAATAGGATTCCTTTAAGCACATAAAGACTTGAGGTATCTTAAAACCGCTATAATTTTAACTGGGAAAATTTCTGTGGTTCAGTATGTAAATAGTGGAGTCAGGAATCAAGTATTTGCTGAAACATCAAGCTTTCATATAAGCTCAATACTTTTTAAAGAACCGCAAAAAGTTAAAATGCTTCAAAAATCTGTGCGGTTCTGTATGCAAATGAGCAAGTTTCGAACTCAGTGTTTACTTAATGCATTAAGTTTAATCTAAACTCATTTACTGCTAAAAGAACCGCAACGAATTTTAAAATCGGAAAAATTTGTGCGGTTCCGTATGCAAATGCGCCTGTCAGCTGGGAAACGCTTACTAAAAGCAACAGGTTGGATCTAAACATACATATTTTTAAAAGAACCGCAAAAATTTTTTCAGTGACAGAAGGACAAACAGACAGACAGAATAAGCAGATTATATATATAGATGTAGCGTATTATTTATTTATTTTTGTGTTCAACAAACTATGACCACGCAAAATTTTCTCTTATGTATGATAATATTTATAAGAATGAAAAAATGGGCAGATTTTGTCTGTATTTTGCAACTTTCAACTTAAATTTAGTCTTTGCATAAACTTAAGGATAGGCAATAAAACTAGAAAATTGAGACACTTTACGTGGAGGTGAATGATTAAGTGACTAATTATCTTTTTGCTTTAGATAATCTCTCTCCTCCTGCTCCCCAAAGATGATAAAGGGTTGTGATTGGCGTGGTCTTCGTGAATCATAGTTTTTGCTCATGATAATTTTTGGTGCAAAAATAGTCACGATATCATACAAACGAGGTAGGGATAGGTTGAAAAAATTGTTTATGAATGATTATATGATAAGAGCTTTTATCATAATAATAGGGAATGGACACATAAATGGTGACTAAAACGTAGTTAAATGGCCAGAAAAGAAGGAAAATAACAATTGGGAAATATTTTTGGGAGAGTGACGCAAGTTTGCTTAATAATATTGCACCTTGCTGAGCGAATGAGATGGATTTACCAAGAGCAAAAAGAAGTAAAGATTGCTCGACAGAGATAATGAAAAAAGTTAAGTTGGAAATGAAAAGAGTAAAAAAATAGGTGGAAAAAACTGTTACGATTTCGTTAGAGGTTCCTTATCACCATTCTGATCACCAAGAATATCATGCAAAAGCGGTTATACAAATTCATCAAACGTTGTTGTATCCTCTTTCGCAAGAATGATTAAAAATTGATGATTGGTCAAAGTTTTAAGGTCAATTAACATTCACCTTTCGTACTAACCAAAATTAGGTACCAAAACAATGGAATACAAATTAGTCAGAATCAAAGAATCGATATGCTGCTGTGTAAATAATGAAACGTTTGAGAAAAATGCTGCATCTGCCAAACAAAATGTGCGTCTAAAATTTTTGTTAAAAACCAATTTCAAGCAAAAATACCTGGGTATGGCTGAATAGTCCCAACTATTAATTACTTTTATAAGCTGTGAGAACAAAGTTATTTTATAAAACAGTAATTTCATAATAAAAACGTATAAAAATAGATATTATTCATATGAGGAAAGAAGATTAAATTCTTTCAAAGTTATTATTAGCAAATTAACAAAAATATTTACAAGAACAGCAGACAGTGTATATCAGACAAGGTGGAATAAGATTTATTTTCAAAAACAGGATTTTTTAATTACCAATTTATTTTAAAGACGGATTACAGGCTTAGATTTAACAAAATATTTTTATGAGGCTTCATAGAAATTCTTGAAATATTTTTTTTTGTAAAAATTAATTTGATGAAGACGGGAAATATAATGAATGATTGATAACTATAAACTTGTTTTGAAGAGCGTTATACACAAAATATTACTGCTAATTTGGAATCCATAATTTTAAATATAAAAAAGGTAAAATTCAGATTGATGTTTTATATCTTCCTCCACAACTTCCCTTTTCTCATTATTTATTTACTAGCTGCTATTTACCACAGGATCAGGTTTTATTTACTGTTTTGTTCATGTTATTTCTGTCTGTTCCGTGCAGAAGCAAAATAATTCATCATCATTTACGTGAAATTGACTCGAAGCTACAAAAACGTTGAATTTTTTTGAAAAAAAATCAATGTTTTATGAGTCCGTAATATTATGAATCATGCAAAGATTTGTAGTGTTGCAATTTTTATAAAACTACGAGTATGATTAAACTTGTTACAAAGCGTTGTGTTGGGTGGAGTAGGTACCTTCTGATATATTTGGTCCTTATTATTTGCCTAAATAAAATTTAGATAAATCTTGGAAAATTGTTGTTGTAGCGTTGCACGCGCTCTTTGTAGATTGCCTAATAAAATGTAATAAAGATTTAGCATTGTAATGATTAATACTGACTAAAGTAAGCTCGTGCTCGCAGCTTATTACGATTTTCTTAATCTTCACCTGCCTTACACATGTCCATGTCTTTTTCTCATTTTGTTTCATTTCTTCTAATTTAACCACTGTGAACTGAACCGATAACTTAAATGATGGTAAACATTACTTTCAACGTCATCAGCAGCAGCAGCGGCACATTTGCCATCAAAATAATCATCATCATTCTTAATCATCATCCATTAGTTCCCTCCAAACTCCTCCATGTTCATATTGCATTGCCTAAATGTTTCTCCCTTTAGGTTATTTCATTACTTCCACTTCTAATTTTTTCATTGCAACAATGCACAATCCTACAACTTGTAAAATATTGCTGTTAAAGCCTGTTTTTTCTGTTTTGTTGATTTTTGTTCCCCTGAGTGAGGATCTCATCATAAAATGATTACATTTTATATGTTTCTCTTTCAACTCTACTAACTTTTTGCTATGTTACAGGTTAATTGGCTAGTTGTTTTTCTTTTAGGGCAGCTATTGCTGTCAATTTCATTTCATATCAGTGATAGAATCCTGCTATAATAGAATCTCTGAAGGTTTTTATAGTGACCAGACTCCTTTTTATAGTACTAAAGGTTGCAGAAAAAGGAACACCTTAAAAATAAATCTCTACGTTTAAATATATCGCAATAATAGTGCCTACTAGAAAACTAATAAAATTGTATCATAAAGTTTATATCTACATAGACATTGGTTAAACCTTTGCACAACACACACCTGCTCCTTGTTTATTGCTGCGTAATGTCGACCTCAAAAACTTGCCAGTCTTGCAATTTATTTTTATTCTTGTTAATTACCATTATTGTTGCCCAACAATGAATTCGTAATAACGAGAAGGAGATAAGTAAAAAAGCATTTTGTTCGTAAACAACTTCGTCATTTCATTATCAACATCATCTTAAAATTGACACGGATGCTTGTTTAAGTAAGATCAAAACAGAGTTACAGAAAATGGTTAATAATCATTATGCAAATCTGTCTAACGCAATAAGACCAATGGCATAGGTGATGGTGGACGCATCGCCACCATTGCCCCCAAAACAATTAACAATCACGCTCCTACTTCTGATCCCATTATTATCATCATGCTAATCTTTATTTTTTGCTTTGACTGAATAATTATTTATTCAAAAAAATTAAAAACAATTTTATATGCGATGAGCTATTGTTATAAACCCAGGACTTGTAAATTTATTTAAGTTATAAGTTGTTTAAATTGTAGATCTTATAGGAATACATTTAACCAGAAGCTTATCTTTAAGGATTTTTATGAGTTTTTATGTGGGCAGGCAAGTACGTAAATGTTTTACACGTTAAAACGGCATTTATCTCTTGTAATACTAATCAGAAGATCGTGAATATAATGTTTTATATGAACACATGTGGGTATAAAGATTTATTTTAATAATAATTATTTATACACAACTACTATGATCTTATATTGTAAAATACTACCACCACAGTAGTGGTCATCATTATTATTATATACTTTTCTTGAACAGATTTATGCGAAGGAAGATAGAGTACATTGACATTGAGGTCAAATGTTTTCGAAATGTCGGTTGACTGAACAAAACAACTTGCACAGCAAACTTCGGAATATATTATGTTATATATTTGGTAAGGCTCACGCAAAATTTTTCTGCATTATATTCCCAGTACATTTTATCATCTTTTTTGATCAACTCTGTGTGTAGCAAAAACTCAGAAGAACAGTATGCAGCAGTGTACAACTCACAATCAGAAAAGAATACACATCACATCTATTCGTTTGCCTAAAACAAAAATTTTCTTGATATGTGTAATCCCGATTCTTTATGAGTAAAGAGAGCAGTGACCATGTCCAAAAATAATTTTCTTTCATGATCATAATAGTCTTTAGGACGATGATGATTATACAAAACTTACAAGTTAAAAAACTGAGATGAGCGACTTTTACTTTATAATCCACAGGAGCTCCCTTTGAAACGTTTGAAACTAGATTATTATTGCAAAGAAGTGGTCACTATTATTATTCGAAAAAATAAACTGCTTTTTCTTAATCAAGGCACAACAGTAATCAGTAAAGGGTTGTTGTGTGGTGGTGGATGTATGCTTCAAATCCTGATCACTTTTTCTTCTTTTGAAAAACGATTTAAAAATGAGAAGATGAGTCTACCGAAAGAATTATTTAGGCACCCACGCATGTACATGCATATAAATAGTGTGTGCCTTACTCTACCTCACACACATTGATCGCTTGGTCAGCCTTCTGTGCAGGAGAAGTCCTATATTAGAAAGAAAGAAAGAAAATAAAAAAGAAAGAATTAAAAAAGAATCAACCTCCTCGTTATTATGACTTGTTATTATTGCGTTTTTTAAAATTCCATCCTCATCGCATCCTCCTTCAGCTTTTTAATGATTTTAAAGAGAAAATTGTTTCAACCTCAACATAATCATCCTCATGATCGTAGTATAATGATAATCATGATCGTTAAACAGGAGGAGACTCCTCCGCCGAAAAAATTGCCTTTTGTCTGTAAAAACTTATGAGCTTGATCCTACTTCCTCATCCCGCGTCTTTATCGGTTTGATCAGAAAAAAATTGCAAAAATCTTGTCTCTCAGGAGGAGTAATGCCCAAAGAATGAAAGCACTTTCTTTTCAAAATGCAAAATTATAAGCTACAACCGGACTTGTTTTAATTTTTTCCATTTTTTTATAAATTTATTTTGTTTTTTCTACCTTCATTGATAATAAGACTTGGGTTGGCCTCAGGGAAAACAGATCCAATTTAATACAAAAAGAAATTGGTAAAATTGCTGTTATGATTATAAAAAGGCATTAGATTTTTTATTATTTTTAAACAAAAAATCAAATTTTCTACTTCGGCTAACAATTTTTTATTAGAAACTCATTGCAGCAGACAAGAAGGTAATTTTTTAACAACGTTGCGGGTCCCTTTCTTACCCAGTTTAACACACGATCATTCAAACGTCATTATTTCAGTGAGAAAGCTTTCCATTCATTTCACTCATTGTATAATAATAAATAACACAATTATTGTTATTATATTACATTTTAAAATGTTTTAAATAAACGCGTATTCAAAGTAAGATTGATATCTCCAAAAAAATTACAGCAATAATTACAAAATGAGGATCAGGTTTCGTTTTATGCAATAATGGAACAAGATTTGGAATGCTTTGAAAATTACAACAAAAAAGTTAACATTTATCAAAACCGCTATGATAAATGGAGTTAAGTAAAGTGACTTAAAGTCCTAAATGAACTTGATACAAAGCAAAACTGTTTAATAGCACCAACCAACCAAAATTGTATCATAACGCACGAGACAGAAAATTGTTCAAACCAGATGAACAATTTAATTTTTAACTGGTAATTATTTGCACTTTTAAAACGATTTTCAGTTTTTGTACGTTAAGCCGTGACGTGAGTTTAAGATGAAAGTTACAGTTATAACAAAAAGAATTCTTTTCTTATTTGGTGGAATCTTAAAATGTTTATTAAATTTTGGAAGTTTAATCTTGGGGCAAAATGCGACAGGTCTTTAAAAGGTATCAACAGAAAATAAATCAGGAATAGGAAATGCCATTTAGCGTGTATGTCCGTGAGAAAAAGATGTTATCTGTTTTTCTTAAGATGGTTGCTTAAAAGGGCTTTGCAATTAGAGAGAATTTTAATCTTTAAAGGAGAAGTTAAACCCAGCTGGTTTTTATTTTCTTGAATGAAAAAATCCTCTTCCTGTGTCCTGCTCAATTTTTACATTCAAGGAATTAAATTAATGCTAAAACGGGAAATGAGCAAGAAATAGAATGAAAGGAAGTAGTAGAAAAGCAGGTGCAAAATCCTAGAATTAAATAATGTAAGCAAATGTACAAATGTCAAAAGCAGACTTGGTTTTGTGAATGGACCGTGAAATAATAGCAGAAAGAAAATGATATAAAAATGTTTTGTTAGAGGAAAGCAAAGTTATAATTTTTGGACATTTGGGTGCATTGCTTCATTTTCATTAACTTGACGCTCACGAAAAAGGAAAAGCCAAAGTACCTAAAACAATGAATGGTCAGAATAATTTCCTCCAAAAGAGTCTCTAATAGGGTACGCGTGTGGCGTTTGGCAGTAGAAGGAAAAACGGAAATGAATGGTGCGGTGTGGGCTGTAAGGGGAGGTATGGATAAGAAGATGATAAGTTTGCCACTGTAATAAATCCAAAACTACTCCAATTTCTTAAAGAACAAAAAACAGGTGAGAGAAGAAGAAAAAATTAGAAGGAGAAGTGGACACGCGACCTGTTTCTTAAGAGAACGTGCTGCATATAAAATTGAAAAAAGTTGAAGAACTCGTTCTTTAAATAAATGTATCATCATCGCCATTATATTTACATTTATTAAAGGGGGAATAGAAAAGCGAAGGAAAGGGCAGCTGAATCCCTATAACACGAAATCTAAAGAAGAGTCAAGACAGGATCCATGGTTCTCCGGTTCCGCTAATTTCTCCTCAGCAGCAGCAATATTAGAATAGCATCAGCCAAAAAAGCAGTAGCAGCGGCACTCTTCTTCTTGCCAGTTATCGTTCCACTTGAGTGTCTCCAGAGAGGAAGCTTTGCAGCAGGAGCCCTCCAAACTCGAAAGATGCAACATTATCCAGAGCATAAACCAAAATCTCTTTTTTCTTCTTTACTGCTACACTCCTGTCTTGTCTTGTTTGCTGTTGAGTGTGTACAGACATGATCATTAATTTTGGAAAAATTGTAAAACGAACGAAGAAAGGTTGTGTAATCCTCCACCACAACTTTGTTTACACGTCACTGGAAAAGTAGACAAGTTGGATGAATGCAATATGCACCTGCTCTATTACTCTACTGCTGATGATGCTGTTTCACTCCACCCACGCATCAGTGACTTTCACCTCCAGAAAATAGTGGTTCTTTTTTATTCATGGATGAATTTTGGATTTTAAAGCTGTCCTTTTAAAAGGTACATCCTGTCTTGAGAAAATAAATAGGCGAGTCCTCCAATTCTTTTGGTTTTGGACGCCCTTCTCAACACGAAACACCTGAGCATTCTCTTTTCCAGATTTGCATGATGATAATAAAGACCAGTTCGAGAAAGCTTTGCGCAGTACTCATTTCTCTTACATGTAATTAGGACTTCCTCTTCCCCTTTTTATTCATTAATTTAAAGCCTTTTTCCTTCATTCATGCAAAATTCTTGAATTTAAATTGTCCTTTTTGTGAATGTAAAGGCTAAATGTGGTTTTGGCTGGGACAAGTATCCTCCTCGTTTGTATACCCTCCTTTCCCGTTTCATTCATTAAATCAAAGTTGGAAGTTGGCTTTTCCTGTGAATTTTATAAACATTTTTATGAATGAAAGCATTGAAGCAACTACCTGTCTGATTTTCCCAGGAAGAGTCACCCACGCATGTTAATATTGTACAGGTGTCTTGTCCCATTCCCATCATTTATTTTTACGTATGCATTTCATTATTCTCTGAAAAGGAAGAAGTTATGAATGAAATTTTTCGTACAATTTCTCTTTCTCGTAATAACCAGGAAATCATTAAATCATGTTTGTAATACGCTTCTGCAATACTTTCACAGGAAAATGCTATGGCCAATTATTATATTTCCTTCCCTGTTACGTATAGGTATGTATGCACGTTTTACAAAGATATATGTCAGTTCAAAAATGATTTTAATATATTTTGAATATCTTTTCAGTATTTTTTTCTGGAGGAAAATAAAAAAATCCAGGCAATATACAAAACAAGTTGTAAATGGATTCACTTGCAACATATAGTGATCAGCTAATGTAATCAAGTTGTAGCTAAAACATGTCAAAACTACTTTTTCAATCATTACATAACACGTCAGAACTTAGCACTTATCTTACAATCTATAAGTAGTTATACTTAAAGAGTTTGGATGGAATAACACGAGGAAACCCTAACCTTCCCTTCAATTCATCTTTGGTTTTCCATAAAAAATTAACTAAAAATACATTCTTACTCCATTATTCCATCAACAACAGAGCAACGTGGTTCATGTTAATCATCAATTTACAATTTGCACAGTTCTACATGCATTTACCATTTGCTAATTTACAACATCTCATCATCTACAGAATGATCCACATAACATTATTTTGGATTATTATACAACTTGTTCAAATTCCTCTTATCCTCTTCACCAGCAACAGCCAGATTCTAGACAAAATAAAAAAATAGGGAAGCTAATAAAAAATTGGACGAAAATCAATTCTCTAGTCATTTGCTTCTATTTAAAGTACGTACATTTGCAAAATTGTAAAGTTTTAAATCATGTTTTCATAGTGCAATTGTGCAATGCATCGTATCATCAAAATTATCATCAATGCCAACAACAGCCCAAAACTTTATTAAGATGTAAGTCAGAGATTTATCTTGTTTGATGTCTACTTTAAGAATTAGAATAACCAGACTAGAGAATTTGGGGTAAAACAGAGACTTGTGCTTCCATTTACACTACACTTCGACAATATAACTTTTATAACGCTGTCTTGTAGTAATAAATTATCAACAATAGCGATCTGTAGATCTGTTGTAACAATCATCCTCATCTCTTTTTCTGAAGTTTTTCATCAATATTTTTATTCAAGATATAAAAAAACATCTTAAAGCGCGTAAACAACTAAAAAAACTTGAATTGTGTCTAGAATCAGATATTATACATGAAGAATGCAAGATAATGGAAAGAGAGCCCAAGCAAACTTTGCAGGCTAGCTTAATTATAATCAGTTGGATATTGTGCTAGTAGTTTTTGCTAACAAGTCTGCTTTTTATATTTTAGTAAAGCTGCTCATTATACATTTAGAGAGCAGGTGATGGCACAATAAACAGCTTCCACTTGAATATTCTACAACACGAGATAAAGACAGACGGCAACAAGGATTTTAACGATAGTGGAGTTGCAAAATCAGATGAAATGCGAAATTAGTTCAGAATCGTTTTTTATTTTTGAAATAAAAAACAGATCGGATTGCACAATGTATTAAATAGAGAGCATTCCTTAGCATTTGCACAAAAAATGGGACCCTAGAATTGGAATGGATTTTCATCGCTTCTTTTGTATCCCGTTTTGCAAAATATTGAAAGGATCTCTCTTCCCTTTTCATTGTTATCAAAAAGGGCTTTTTATGTAACTATAATGAGCGTATTGTAAGTCTGGCTGCGAGCAAGATTAATCTGAATCTCCGCCAGGTTTAGTATTTTACGTACTACTTTTTAATATGCATAATAAAATTGAGAACTTTTTAGAAAGATAAAATGTCTTGCCATTTTATTTCGCAAGACAAGAAGTGGCTGTGTTTTATAAAAAATGGAATCCTTTATCGCATGTTTAAAGAAGGTTTGAAGTTTGAGATCAAATCCTGACTGCTTTGTCTCATTGTTCCCCACTTTCAGCTAAAGAATATCTGTCACGAGGATAATGCTATGTCGCAAAAGTCACGAATAGTCACTACATGACATTAAAATAAGAAAGAGAGGATTTACTATGACCAACCGACAATGTTGTCAACTTCAAAAGTCAGATGTCAACCTTCTTATAAATGTTCTGCACAAAATTAAACCTAAAACTCTAAAATTAGAAAGGTTCTTTAAACTTTTTTCCTAAATTGTGTTTAGTGACAGTGGTATATATCATTTAAAGTTGCGCAACTCATGAATAGAGATTATTCTTGTCCATTTTGTACCCTCTTAAACTTAATCCTATGTTACTTCTTTTATTTCAAAATATTTTGGCTTTCACGTTGCGGTTGACAAAATGACAACTCTCTTGGACAACAAGAAAATAAAAGATTAGCTGTAGAGTTAAAAATATACCACCGTGTGCAAGCTTCCCTTCCCTTGCCCTCCTCCAAAGCGTTCGTCGTCTCTTTCTCTCTCCTCTGGTATTCCTCCTGTCATCAAACTATCCATTCAAAGTACACTCACACTCCTCTCTTTCAAAATGAATATCGCCGACACGCTGCGTTTCATACAAAATAATCTTTACTTTTCAAAAAATTGGTTATTTTATAAAAACGACCATGCACATAATATTAGTTAGCATTACATCTTATACTCCCACATAACACCCCCTCCAAAATACAACCAAAAATTTTACTTATAAACCGGAATTCCGCACCGTCAACTTTTCTCAACATTTGAAAAAGAGCGACAGTTAAGGCACAATGAGCTCTACATTACTTACCTTTCATGCATAATCCCTTTAAATTGGAGTTACTTCCACTTTACTGCAAAAAAAATTCTGATACTAAACAATGACGATACTGATGATGATTACGAAATTCAAAACCCTTTCAAATCCTTAAACAGCGCCAACAGCCAAACCATAATGTGATATAATATCATTCTTTAAAATCACCTTTTTTATTCAATTCCCCTCCAAAAACAGTCTTGATCTTAAATCTTGTTAGTTCATTGCAAAAGTTGATAATGATGCTAAATTATTTTTAATGTGAATGTTTTACAATAAAAGAAAATTGCTTTTGGCAAGATCAACTTGTTTCATAAATCTTTATTTTTGGTTTAAAATGGGTTGTTTTAAGCAAGCACAAGTAGCCATATTTCAAAAAAGGAGATTGGAGAAAGCAATTATTTTTGCTTTCAAAACTAGAAAACAGAAACCAAACTCTTTTCTTAAATGACATTGGGGTAGACAGTAAATGGTAAAGATGAAAGAAGTAAAAGATAAAACAAAAAGATCTAAAGACTGAAAGAAGATTATGGTTGCGGTTGGGATAATTTTTGTGTTAGCATTTTTTAAAACTTTGGTTTCTAGTTATATCTTCTACGAAAAGGGAATAGTATCTTTTTTTTTAAAAAAAAGTGTCTATATTATTAAGAAAACACAGCAAACAACGATTTTTTCTAGAAAAAAGGCCGACTTTTGACAAACTATACAAGCTTGTCTCAAGAAACAGGGGATGATAAGACAGTGAAAATGTGATGCTTGACACGTATTTCCCTTCTTTTTAGCATAATAATAAGAAGTTTAAGCATGGACATTATTATCGTAGAAAAAAATTCCTGACGTGTGTCGACACCACTTCAAGTTTAAAAGTTTGTCTTTTATTTCCCAACTCATCTTCAACGACAGAAACCCGCATTTCAAAAGAAACTTTTATTTAATGTGGAAAGATGCAAATGTAAAAAATTAAATAAAATAAGAATAGACTTTACCAAGAACATTTTATCCATGCTTATTGTTCAGAGAATGATAAGCTAAAAACTTAAGTTTTCTTATAATTTTCTAAGGAACACCTGCTCAACAGCGCTGCTAAATAGAATAATGGAGTGGTAAAGCAAACGTGGTTTGTTGTAACTCGTCCACATTTTTCAGATTTTCTTTGCTTCTTACTTAACAATATTCTCCTTGAAAACAAAAACTCTCTTTTCCACTTCCTATTTTTATTATAGATAAAAGTTCTTACGATAAAATATGAGCCATTAGGCCTTTTAAATGAATCATTCATGTTTATTTAAAAAGCCCAATTCTGTTTTGGCAGAAAAATGCAAAAAGTAGCTGCTGCTGGTTTTAAAATATGTCCAGCATTAATGAAATGTTAGGTCCAGTATAGCTTAATTGGTTTTAATTTTGTTTTTAAACCAATTTTCTAAACAAGTTCAAATCAAGAAACTGGTTCTAAAAATAAAACTGGATCAGAGATCAAAAGATGATGGATGGAATACGGAATATCATTATTTCATTAAATCCTATCATTGTTTTCAGGACCTCTATTTCATTTGTTTGCGCTGGTCATATATTTTCAGTAAAAATGCTGACCTGATAAAGTGGAAATTCTTGTCCAAAATTGTATCATGCGAAATCATTTTCACTATTTAAAATATATTTTTTCCTTCTTCATTAATTTCGTCATTCAACATCGTAAATTTTCCTTAACAGCCATCTCATAGAAAAGTACTTTGTGATTTTGCTGCAGGTATGTATATATTTCGTCTTTGCAGCAATTGCAAAAGGCCAACTTTTAATTTGAATTTACGTCATTTCCTTCAAAAACTCCATAAAAATTACGACCTGCCATCGCAATACCATCGTTATGAAAGATCCTCATCAAGAATGAATACAAAATTCACGTTTTTACTTAAAACTAACCTTGATTTTCATCCCTAATTTTAAGACGGAAAAAACTAACCCGTTAATTTCATATTCCACCCACATAAACATGCAATAACGAATTCCATAAAATTCCACTTCTATTTAAACACCTTTAATCTCTTGCTACAATTTTAGACGTAGATTTTTTCAGATGATGCGTCTTAAAAAGCGATTTATTTTTGTATCAGCATCAACTAATAATTGTAATCAGCAAATCACGCATATTATTATTTGTTATTACATTTCTCTTACGTTTTTCCTGTAATCATTTTAATTTTTGTTCTTGTTTAGTACTATATGTTACCACACACTGTTATTATTAAACTAAGATGTAACAAATCCTGTATACGTGCCTTGATGTGCACCTGTAGCCTTCACCATCCTCATCCCCTCCTTTAGCATGCTGTTTTGATATAAACAAAAAATTAATTTCAGATTTTGATCTTCACAAATAATCATCTTGAACTCTATAGCAAAAATGCTGCAATTTATTATCATCCATGCAATAGGCATATTATATGTTAGAGTTAGTTATAGTAGACTAGAACAGCAGACAATTACTGACTAAATCAACAAAATTTCGTGATTTGGAAGTCATCAGGGGCATTTTGCGACAACGTGTTGAGATTGGAAATTCTGCTGTGTTACAATATTATGAACATTGTTGGTTTGTTATCCAGTCCTTCCCTAGAAATTTCAATTTTTCCTAGTTTCTTAACTTTTCCTTGACGGATTTTCCCTTCTGCAATGGTTTTAAATACACTATAGCACAATATAGAATGTGATGATAACTTTTAAAAATATAATCGGAAGCGACCACGCTTATTTATAAAGTAAGGCTATATACTTCAAAAACGTATGTTATCCAATACTATATAACCATATTGTGGTGATAGAAGAGAGTTTTTTATATTGTGGATTTTATATAGGTAGATATTTTTATATTCCTGTATATTATAGGTTTGCTTGCATACCTAGTAGAGAGTCTATTATGCTTGGTTAGCCATGTTGAAATATTCTTTGCTGTAATTACATTATTATTTTCCCCCTTTTTCTTCTTCTCTGTCTTTTCTTCAATTTTTCTTTGTACCTTCTTAAGAAATCTCTTAAGTAACTCACACATATCTCCATACAGGCTTCTTTCTTGGCTTGTGCCCCATTCCTTTTTTAACAACACGCTGTGAGCTGCTGACGGTGGAATATAGTTTATAAGTTAGTCGACTTTAAATTCGGTTTTCTTTAATCTACGGATATTTTTGCTTATTATGTGGACTGCATGAAAATATTAAGCTTATGTCAGCATCTTTGACTTCTTTTGTCAGCTAATGACACTCGCTCATGGTAGGATCTTTGTGAAACGCTGTAGCAGTTCAGCAAAAATATTATTGTAACATAACATATGAGTATAGTTGTATTAAAATAATTGTGATTTGAATAAGATGCAGAGCAAAGCAAAAGGGATACAGTACGGCGGATAGAGTTTAATCCTGATGTTTTGGGCAAGCCATGACACACGCCAAGACAAAATTATCATTATTATTGCTAAGAAGAGTCGTAGACATCGTTTCCAACTTTGACACAACCAAAGTAAAGTAGAAAATGCACGCGACAAAAAAATGAAGATATGAATAGGGCGCTTTGTAGATTTTGAATTGGTGTAGCACATTCAAGTTTGAAATAAAATGAACGAGGGCAATTTTAAATGTAAAGATGGATGCTTGGCACACATTTTATTTTGCAAATTGATATTGATTTTAGCTCAATCTTTTGTAGATGATTTAACAAAACCGATCAAACAATAAAACACATGAAAATTCTTTTTTAAAAAACGTTGAGAATTTATTGTAAGCATTTTAGTAGTGTCGCGTCATGATGATCTAAGAAAATAGAATTTGACGTGAAGGGTGGAGCTTCCGTTTTTCTGTCAATACAACATTTTTTCTCATGGTAGAATTGAGATTCAAGAACATGTTGGAAAAACACATAAACGAACAGACCATTCACGCAAAAAGAAAACTAAACCTGACTTTCATTTTACTTCATATCGGTTTTGACAAAGGGGTACAGAACTGAAAGAAGGCGATGACACCGACACTACTTCAACTCCACCTGCCTCTTCCTTGCATTATTTCCACCTGACCTGATAACTTTTATGAAGGAAAACATGCAATGGAAATGTAATGACTCAACATAAAACTTGATGATTTCTGCTGTAAAACATAACGTGATTTGAAAATACTTTTGTCACATTTTAATAGTGATTTCAAAAAAAGTATAAGGCAAAAATACTTTGTCAATTTTGAAATTTACAGATGAAGCACAGATAGACACAGCGTGGAGTAAGATTTCTGTTACAAAACTACACATTTTATTTTAACATAATATTCAACATATTTTATGCACAAGAAATTATTATGCTTAAAACTAAGAATAATATCGCTTGCTCGTTTTTACCGCTTCAGGTCCAACAAAGTGCACGGACAGAGATTACTTCACCATGCAGCATAGTAATAAAACGATAATAACAATAAATATTTTCAATATCTTACAAACATCAACTTATAAGTCCGCCGCTTATAAACGATAGTAAAGTAATTATATAAAAATGATAGTAAAATTGTTTAGCTTGTAACATTTGTAGCAAAGATGAAAAAACTGTACGAAATTTGAATTGCCAATTGTACTTTTAATTCTCAGGAAATAAATTGCTTAAAATTTATAAATAAATTGGCAAGGTATGTACCAATAAATAACTTAATTGGCATAAACTTGTTGAAATAGGGAAGCGACAGATTTTTTGTTGGAATTGGAATACCCATGTCGTATAGTGGCAGGTTCCATATTGTACAGTACAATGGTTTTGCACATATTTGTTGATTTAATGTTGATCAGAGTTATTGTAGTTATGTAGAAAACACACACATTATTAAATTATTTTTAAGGGACACAATAAAACATCACAGTATTATATGAATATGTTTAAATCTAGAGATAAATACAAGCAACAGTCATTGTATAGATTCGTATTCTTCATATCAATTTCATTTTTAAATCGTTTCTATCAAAATAAGACGAAAATCAGTGAATGAATTTCAAATAGATAGGTTGGCATTTTTAATTGTGTGCACGTCTGTATTATAATGAAAACAGTACATAGAGAAACAGTTACTTTTGTCTGGCTATCTGTAATTATCCTACTTTCTGACTTATATGAGAAAAGCAGTCGATCATTAATTTCTGGATTGTTGTCTTGTGCCTACACCTAAACTATAAATATATTATTATTACATCGTTGTAATAAAAAATTATATTATTTTGCATTGAAAATTCCAATTGTATCAAATCTGATATTTCTATTCTTTAAATCGTTATTTTTCTCAGTTAAACAATATAAATTTCTGTAAGACTATCTGTAGTAATTCACAATATTATGGCGCAATAGTTTGTTGTGTTATAGTTTGACTTGAAAAGTGACGACGATTACGGTGGAGTGTAGAGACTCATGTATGGAAAGAAGACTTCATCAACTATTCTAATTATTTGCTTTAAGCTGGTTTTTGCACTTATTTAATTATACATAATTCCATCCGTTTAGCAACAGTCCAAAAATTACTTCAGTGGTCAAAATTTACACTCTACAGTTCGTAATAAAATAGCATCCATTATTAAAGTATGTTGTCTGATAGTTAACATTTTTACCACTTAATTTAAAATTAAAACTATCATTTAAGAAGTTAAACACTTATCTCTAAGTACTATTCTCTCTAAAACAGAATGTCAAGTCTCTAGTTTATTGATGATAGCAAAGATGCTAAATATTTTTTTAAACACAATGTAACAAATTTTAACAAACTTTTCCTATGTCGAATAAAAATTCTCATTACTAAACAATTATGTTAAAATTTATTAAATCTACGCTTCTTGTAGTTCATTATTTCTATCAAGTTATAACAGTAGTAGTAATAGTTACTTGCTTGGGTATGAATTATGGAGAGGGAGTCTATTAGGGACCGAAGAGAATAAGTGTAAATTGCTTATTTCAGAGAATGGAACACTTACTAAACCAACTAGGTTTATTGCTTCCTTCTCTCCTTGCATTACCCACACTGATTCCTGCATTTTGATTTGGTAGCATTCGATTATCCTTGCTCTCTAATTTCTTATCTATGTGCGCTTTAATGTCACGGCTGAGAATGTAGAACGCTTCTTCGACGTTATGAGAGTTCTTTGCGGAAGTTTCCATGAACCTAATCCCATATTCCAGAGCTAGTTGCTCCCCTCGTTCTTTACTGACAACTCGTGACTGAAACAAACAAACAAATCACAAATTCAACATTATTCCAGTAAAACGTATCCACAACATTTTTATCAGTATTACTATATATGCATACCGTATTTTGGTCGCATTTATTTCCAAGTATCATCTTTTGCACGTCCGGCGCTACACAGAAAGCAAACCATTAAACATGGAACAATTATGATATAGGAACACGAATATTTTACCGAAGTAATTCTTACCTGCATGTTCTTCAATGTTTCTGATCCAGTTTTTTATATTTTCAAAACTTTTTTCATTGGTTATGTCATAGACCAGCATTATACCCATTGCACCTCGATAATAAGCAGTCGTAATTGTTCTAAATCTTTCTTGACCCGCGGTGTCCCTATTCATAAAAATATAAATCGTCACATGCGGAAAGCTTCGAAATAGAAGTAGTTATCAGCTTGAAATAACTTTAAAAATAACTATTTACCATATTTGCAACTTAATCTTTTTCCCATCTAGCTCTATTGTTCTGATTTTGAAGTCAATGCCTGTTACAAATTATCAAAAATTTTACATAAATGATTAGGTGTACATTAAGCGTAAAAAGTAGTTTACTTCATACAAGACAACAATCACTTACCGATTGTGGAAATGAATGTAGAATTAAATGCATCCTCACTAAATCTGAAGAGGACGCAAGTTTTGCCGACTCCAGAGTCTCCAATTAGTAATAATTTGAATAAATAATCGTACGACTTGGCCATTTTGAAAGTTGACTTTTTGCTAAAGCACTATCGGAAATATAAAAAGTATTTTATTGCTTTTCTATTGCTTTTGCTTCTTCAGCCGGATGAGAGTTCAATTCAAATCCGAAACTCTTCAAGTTGAGTTATCAGTCAGAGCTCCACCTGAAATCAATTAAAATCCATTGTTTTAAACCAATAACAACTGATAGTTTAATTAACGTAATTAATATACTGCATTATTCATACCTCTTGTTTTTCCAAATGATTTCAATTAGAAAAGGTGTTTATGAATATCCTCATTCCAATGTTTATCTTAAAACTATTTCCTCCAGAAAAATAAACTGATTGGAGTCCAATGCTTATTAAATGAAAACTCCTTGATGCACTTGTCCATAAACGACGCTAAACAACCTACAAAAACAAATAGAAATGAATTAAATCATGATTATTCAATTGTTTCTACTACAAATAACAATTACTTTTGTAGCGTAGCACTTCAAAAGACACTTCCTTTTTAAAATCACGTAATTATTACCAAAATAAATTAGTAATGCGAGTTCCACAAAAACTTTTTAAACTATTCATCAACCACAATATTAAATCCAATCCAAATCACCACCTACTTAATCAACCTTATCAAACTAGCATTTTATTTCATCTTATCATCTCCTCCTATTTGCACTGGTGACTCACCTAAAAAATTCAGCAAGTCCCAAATTTATCATAGCTTTAATTATTATTAGGATGATGAGTAGTGCCCAGCCTTGTTTCCTTCCATCCACTGACCAAAACACTCCAAAAGTAAATATCTCCACAAAGCGCTGTTGCAGCGTCAGTTTAGTTTGTCACATCACAAAAAAACACACGAGATGAGGTCTCCTTCTGCGCTCGCTATTTACAATTTAATAAACTTCCACTTCTAAAAAAGCACTTTAATTTATTGTGAATTGGGCTTTCTTCAATGCATCTCAAAAAAGTGATAAATCCTTTTCAATCTGCACACAAAAAATACAACTCAACTAATCTTTTTAAACGGTTTCAACTTGTTTTATTACTTTTACTTGATTGTACTATTTTAATAGTGCAATCACAGTTAACTTCATCTCTTTAAAGACGGAAACCAATATTTATGTGCTCCTGTGCACTATTTATATTTTACAAAATGAAACACATCATCAAATTTCTTCATTCAAGTTTACAACTTTACTATAAAAATCATCATCATCAAATTTATGATTTTACAAGGAAAAATCTATGAAATTCAAGTCCAAGTCATCATCTATCAGTCAGCTTTGTGCAGAGATTACCATTTCTAAAGTGAATTTCCTCTCTGTTTTGTGTGAATTGTGTAAAAGCATAGCACATGAATATCATACAAAACTTACTTTTCCTTAAGAAAACTCTTTCTTCGCTGCAAATGAAATTACTTTCTTTCAAAGACTAGGCTTATGCAGTCTCTCTGCATGCAATACTTTGTAGATAAGGCTGGTTCTGTTCTCTATGATGAAGGTTTATCTGTCATCACAGCGAGTTACAAAGGTTGGCGCTAGATGAACAGAATGGGATTGATGGACAAGGGGCAATGGGAACGATGATAATAGCAAGAAACAACTCTTTTATAAATATTTTCCACACAAAGAACCATTCATTAAACTTGGCGTCTCTGAAACTAAAGTAGTTTGATTTAGTTTTTAATACTTCATCCTAATTCTAAACGTATATGATGAATTACTATGCAATATGTATGAAAAAAATAAACATTGCACAAACTAGAAAGTTTTTTTTAAGATTACGATTTATTTAATTTTTTTTCAATAAATTTTTCCATTTTTATAAAGGGTTACATAATATTTTTTCTTTATATGTTTTAAAAACAAATTCTCATAAAACTCTTCATAAAAACGGTATATGAAGGTTGCTTTTTTCTTTTCGGCTAAGTATTTCAACTACTACATAATAACAATATTATAAAGGCTTAAGACTAATGTGACAATAATAATAAGTAACAAATTCTACTTTTTCTTCCTTTTTAAATGTGTGATGCATTCATCAGTTTTTTTGTTATAAATGAAATATGAAATGTCCATGTGATTTCTTAATTCTTAACCATAATAATTAATATTTAATAATATATATATTTATATACTTTTTAGTATTTTTCTTCTACTATTACTACGTTTCATACTAAAATCTTTTTCAACTGTTTAGTGAACATTCGTCTTCTTCAAAACTTTGTGTGTAGATTACTATTTTTCGGTAAGATTTTTTAAAAGAGCGAACCTAATAAATGAAATGCTTTCTCTGGAAAATACGTTTCACTAAATATATGTCTTCATTCATTTGTCATTCCATGTCTTGCATTCTGAATTCTTTAATAGCTAAACAAGAGTATCAAATCCCATTCCATCCCTCACTCTCTCGTAAATTTAAAGTTGTAAAGGTATAAGGTTGTAGTTATAATAATTAATGCATATTTTCAATCTTTACATTACAAGTCGCAATTAGCAGTCACCATTATATTTTGTCTAAAATCAATCTCCTCCACTATGTGTTTAAACATGTATAAATGACATCAATAAATTGTTAATTCCGTTAATTAATAATAAATCCATTATTTATATCCTTTCGGTAGAGTAATATAGATTTTCTATTACATTTTATTACTAAATATGTCATACGTTACGTTATTCTCTCGTTCAACTTCAAAAGTAACAAAACATGGAAAATGTTGAAGGAAAAAAAGAATGTTTCTTTGAAACATTACCATCCTAAATCGCTATATACTTATATTTATAAGATTATTATAATCAGTGGTACAGTTACAGTTACAATATCAAGCTCACTAATTTTCCTCCATTTTAAAAAAATAACAAATACACCCCACCTCATACCTTCATTTTAAACAAAAGTTAATTTACAAGACAAACAAATGAATTCTTACATGATACTACATTTACAACTAGAAAGATAAATTCGTAAAATAATTACAAAAGTAAAAGAATGCGGTGAGATTATTTCATACAGACAAAAGACAAGAGACATAACAGAAAGTTTTTACAGGTCATCAAAAGTCAATAATAAATGAACTATTAGGAATACAAGAGCAAAAAAAGAAAAAAATACAAGGTAAAGTACGTACATAGTAATATAACATACATACAACTTCTTCATGATATATACAACGTTTTTCATCTATACTAATAATAATAATCTTGATAATATATAATTTTCAATGTGTTTTTAAATTTCACTATCTACAATAAATGTTTTTATAAGTAAAAGCTTACGTTTCATTACTTATGAAGTAAATTAACCTAATATAAACAATGATTGATTGAATTGTTTCCATTCTGATAGCATAATATTAGTTACCGTTTAGATAGCATATGAAGCTACCTGATAAAGCGAAAAATTAAACAAATCATAATGAAACGTCATAATTGTTTTAATAGCCATCAAAGACTACATGCCTAAAACATTATAGATACTAGTTATACTCACAATAATATTAATAATTCTGATGTAATTAGATAGTTTTCAGTTAAATCGGTAATTTAATTATATCCCATAACACTACTGCTTAAAGGATTCGTAGCCAAACTATTCAAGCTACTACTCGTGCTTTCCAGCCTGCTCCTTAGTTGAGCATTTCTTTGTCTGACTTGTGCTTCCTCCTTTTGGAGCCTCTTCTCTTGATTTCTCAGTCCTTTGATGTATTCTTCTGCCCGTCGCAAGATTTCAACTTTGCTGCATTTTGGGATTTTGGAGAGAGGAGGGACCAGCTTTTTTAAATTGTCGAAGCTATTTCTCAAGTCTATTCTTCGCATTCTTTCCATGTTATTATGCGTCTTAGTCTTCTTTTTCGTCGTTGTGGATGATGAAGGGGAGGCGGATGATGATGAAGGGGAACCAGTTGAGGAGGATACAACTGCAGATGAAAGAGGACTGCTATTGTCCAAGTCATCGGAACTCAGTGCTGAAGTGATCTCAATTTTCGGCGAACTTGTTTTGTGCGGCCGCTTTCTAACGTTGTGATTTGGCTTGCTCTGAGCGGTTGCTATCGTCCTACCAGAGGAAGAGTTTTGGCCTGCCACAATGGCTGCTGACTGGAAGGAGGCTGTACTCAGAACACCTGAAATTAATAATTATGAAATTATGATATTTTGATCACGACAAGACCACCTTTTAATGTTGTAGCTCATTATTAATAACAAAAGCAATCTTCCATAAGTAACTAGGCATTACCTTTCACGGAATCCGTGCCTGTAAATCTGATGATCTTTTTGTTTGGCCCAAGAGGACTCACAAGGAACGACTTTTGTTGAAGAGTTTCCATTAAATCTTTCAAAGGAACAAGAATTTTCGTTTTCTTTCCAGTCGTACTTCCACCAGATTTTCCTTCTTGAGGTTCAGATTTTACAATGATTCCTAAACAAACAAAAATATACCGTTTATTGCAAATGTAAAAATAAAAAGTAATTCATTCATGATTCATATATTTATCGATTCATTTGTAACTTTCTTAAAAGTAAATTTTCTTACCTTGGATAACTTTATTAACTTTTCTTGGTTGTGAAGAACCAGATTTAGTTTTGCTGGAATCTTTTTCCTTTCCATATCTATCTTCATAAGTCAGTGCATATCGATGATCATTGTCGAAAGCGACTCTGAATTCTTCCAATTCTCGCTTTTTCTTTGCTTCTTCTGCCGCAATTGCTGCTTTTTCAGCATCCTCAGCTTCTTTTTGAGCAGCTTTTAATTTTTCCTCTGCGGAAGTTCCAGCACCAGCGGATACCTCCAATTTTTCCTTCTCATCAAAAAGAGTTTCAAAAGTGTACTCTTGTTTCCAGCTTGATCCTCCGAGCAGAGCATTAGGACTCAAGTTTTCTCCGCCATTCAAAAATCCATTCCACATACAATCTTGTTTGATGTCTGGGAACTCGCTTAAAAAGTCATCTTCAAAATCAAAGCGGCCCTTTTTGGATTTTGGTTCACCAAACAAGTCATAGTCCTCATTCATTATATCATCTGCGTCATCTCCTCCAAACGTTAATGGTTCCGATTTTAAAACATCCATTAATTTTTCGACAGACTTTGCTGCTGTGGAACTCACATCTCCAACTGCTTGAAGAGGTTCATCAAACTTTGCCAACAACTGTTCATCAATTTCAAAATTCATCAACTGCTCACTGCAATCAATTAGATTTTGAATGACCTCCTCTTGATGTCCGTTAGGGAATAATGGCTCAAGTATTGGAGCTGGCTCATCTTGTTTTTCTAATTTAATAACGGGTTCAATCACCGGTAAGTTTTCCAATATTTCTTCGCTACTGATGATTTCTTCGACAACTTCTTCACCATTGTTTCCAGAGTCCAGAACTTCTGACTTAATTGAGCTCAATGTGTAATTCTCTTCGTATTCAGAGTCTGTTTGCATTTTTGGAGAAGATGGATTTGTTGGAGGAGGCGACAAGTAGCTGCCGTTGCAGTTTGCCAACAAATGGTCGATCATATTTTCTGCATGTTCCGATTCGGACATGTTATCGTTCTGATCAACTATACATACCAGAGAAAATATATTCTCATTAAAAACGCATTCTTAACAGATAGGAAAATATTCTTAATTTTCCCCTTTCTTACCATTTTCATCATCCATATTAGATGTATCAAATCCAAGTTCTGAAAGTGCATTTTTTAATGAGATTGCCTCTGGTTCCTCTGGATTTGGACCATAATCTGCTTCCTCACACCATAATTCCAACAAGTCATCCAACAGCGGCTCTGGAATCCCTTGGCTTCCTTGATAGTCTTCTTCTTCATATTCTGCCTCATTCATTGCTTCCTCATATCCTCCAGCATTTGGAGATCTGGGTGGCGTAGGCAAAGTCATATCTGAAGAGGAGGATGTGGATGAAGATGATCCTCCTGAAGTGGCTTGAAGGGACATTGTGCTGAAATCGTCCATATTCATCCATAAACTAGAATGTTTTTGTTTCCGCCGATTCCCGGTTCCCATTGAAGTTGACATCTGCCACACAAACAAAATGAAAATACGTCAACATTAAAATAAGTTCAATTGGCATTAAGTCCATCCCTTTAGCTTTTATTTTTCTTTTGATCCTACTTTTAAAACTTTTATCCAAAAATCAACAAGTCAACTAGAAGACCAGTGAAAATCCCCTAAAGTAAATAGGACGCGTCACTCATTCAGATCAATGCCAACATTTGCCTACCACCGCAGATACTAAAGTGTAAATTATATTATAAGCTCACAGTTATTTCACAATTCTCATTATTGTCCCAATGAATACATTTTGTAACGCTTGCATAATGCGAAAGAACTTTCTCAATTATGTAGCCAATTCCCTATTGTACTATTGTCCCCTGTTGTCAAACAATTTCTTTGTCTTCCTTTCATCAAAAATAGGCAAATGCAAGCTAAACTTTGAAGGAGACAAAGCTCATTTCTTCCGCATGTCTTCATGTTCTTAGTCAGTTTAAGTTTTTGGTGCTTTAGTATACCAAATACTAAGCAAAAGTGCTTTATTTACCTTGTTTCCTGGAATGCCATGCTTTATTTGCCCAAATAGCAAAAGCGTACAATTCTAAACTATAGCCTACAGCTTTAACTATCATAAAAAAGGGTTATATTTTTCCAAGTAATTCTAAAAATAGTTTTCGCCCAAAGTTCTATTCATAGCATGCTTCATGAAAAGTTAACAAAACCATTATTCTAATCATTTATTAAATAATAGGAAGATGAACATAGCTACAAGCGAAAAGGGCACCAGGGTAATAAGTTCAGTACCAACACGACGACAACCGGCTTTTTTCACTCCATGCAATCTTCACATGTCCCCAAACAGATAAGTCCTATTGTGCATCTTATCACTTATTACCTCTAGGTGGATTCTCTGAATCGACTCGAGGGAATATACCACAAGCAAGGGATCATCATCACTTTTATGTAACCAACTTTTATAGTCCAAAAGGTGAACTCGTGTCATGTCAGCAGGAGACCTTCGCCTTTTCCGATTGCCACTAGAACTGAATAGATTTATGCATTACCATAATAATAATAAAATGCAGTCATCCATGCACCTTTTCTTTCCCTTTTCTCCTGCTTATTATTAAAGCTACAATGTCTTCCTCCTCCCATTCATTTATAACTTGGACATTTTCTATTTCTTGTGATACATTTTAAAAACTTTTACATTTTAAAATCCTCCAAACAAAAGGATTTCAAAGCCATAATTCCAAATACAAAGCCTTAAGAAGAAATGGCTTCCATCTTTTTTTCTTTTGTACAATTTTATACTCTTTCTTCAAAAAAGTATCAAATCACATCAGTCCATTGAATTTTATCGGGAGCAATATGAAATCAAGAAAATAAATCAAATCGCCTAAAAAATCTTTGGCTTGTGCGTTCAAATGAGCTCAGATGACTAGGATATGATGGTAATTGCAACCATTTCAAAGATGCCCTTTATCTTGGATGATGAAGACGATAAGGAAAATGACAACGATCAACAACATGATATAATCCGGCTCACTCATCGATCTCACTCACTGTCAGTTAAATGAACTAATAAACCAAATATGGACTTAAACTCTCTTTTCTTTCTTGACTCATTCTCAATTCACAAAAACCCAAAAGCCCATCCCTTCACCTTTATCCTAATCCTAGCCAATTCATAAAGTAATCACAAGTAATCATAATCTACCTACACAAGTAAATGCGACTGCAAAAATGGTACTGCTGCAAGATCATCATCAACCAGACACAAACTCGTCATTATACACTTTAGTTCAATATATTCATTTTTTTGTTCATATCTGCAGTTCCCATTTATATAAAATTTCCATAAATTTTCTACTGACTGGATGAACATGTTATATCATTATGAAGATTAGTCCTTAAAATTCTTTTTGGAGAAGAAATCATAATAATAACCATTTCATTTCCATTGAAGAGTGAAATGTCTTCTTCGTTCTGCTGGTTTTACTCATTCAACTCATTATGTAGAAAAATGTTAAAAATTCATTCGTAAGAAAATGTCCGCGTGTGTGTAGGAACGCTATAAATTATTCATTATTTCACATTTAAAATACTTTTTTTCTTTCTGCCCAACATCAATTTTCTTTCAATTCATTTCATTGTAAAAACTTTTCCATTCTCGACGTTTTTCTGTATCTTGCCAACTCTTAAAAAATTCTAGTAAAAGTTGTGTAGTAAACCAGTTCATTGAAAACCTCCTGCTGCTTCTGCTTGTTCAGTATTTTAACAAAAAGTCAACAAAAAAGGTGGAGGAAAAAATTGGAAGAAATTAAGAGAATCGTAAATTAAAAGGCTGTATGACAAGAGAAAAGCAAGATCAGTTAGGCACTGTGTGAGTGAAGTGACTTTGTTTTTTCATCATCTCGTCCTCAATCACTACATCCACTTATCTTATGGACCCTTGGCAAGCTTGCATCATATCATATCAGTTTTTACACCATCAAAACCAAAAACTCCATAAAAAGTTGAAGAAGCAAAACTATAGAGGGAACAAGAGAGAGGAGGAAAACTTTCCTCAAAAACATTTTTCCTTAACTACCCTTGCACTGCAAGAAAAAATGACCTCTTCCCTTAAAGGGACCATATTTTCTCAACTTTTTTCCTTATCAACATTTACAAATCATTGCTCCCTCTCTCTCATACTTTTTCTTTCTGCTCCTCTTATCACCTTACAAGTTTTATTTTGCTCAGTCAAACGTAACGCAATCCATAATCTTTTTAAAAACCAGAGCAAATCATCATCATCACAACCATCCCCCTTCTTACTCAACAATCAGAGTAAAGTAGCAATCTACCCCAAAAACGTTTCTTGTTCAATTTACAAAGAATTCAAGAATAATTTTCATAGAAAAATATATAAAAGGCCAAGGCAAAAGAGCCCTTTAGCCATATAGTTGCAGCTTGCAGGAATAGATTGAACAAGTCCCCCTCTTCTCATCTCCTTCTCTCAAGGAAGAAATCTCTCTGCTCCAAATTAAAAGGAAACTGCTGAAAACAATTTTTTTCTCTTTCTTCCTCTATTCCATTCAATCTCAATTCAATTCACACATTCTTAGTCTCCCTTTTTCTCTCTTGTTGTTATTCAATTCGATCCAAAAAGGGGACCGAGATTTCTTTTCTCAAAGGTTCCTTCGCTAACAATACCTTTACGAAATCTTAACAAAGGCACAGGAGACCCTCAACGAAAAAATCCTTTTCTTTTCAGTTTCTCCAGAACAAAGACCTTTTCTCGCTTAAATGCAATCCAATAATCAACAAGTAAAAGGGAAAAATAAAAATTGTAAGCGTTCATTTTCTAATTCGATGAGCTTAAAGGCATCATATCATCATCATCCCAGATGTTAGTTTATGATGCTACCGCATCGCATCTTTTGGGAGCCTCAAGGTATTAAACAGTTACTAACAAATTTCGTAGTACCTGTCGAAACCTGGCTGGAGTGAAAATGATAATGAGAATGGAGAACCAGGTAGCTAAAAAAATTCATCTGTCCCTCAAGAAGAAGCTCCTTAAAGAACTTATACATTCTTACAAAATGATCCCCCTCTTCTTTTCTTAAGACGCTAAAAGCAGAAAAGCCCGGTGCATCATGCAATATAACGCAATGAAACCTTTTTTCTCATTATTTTCCTTCATTTATTATTATTACAAAATAACAGTTTTTAAAAAGTTTCTTCAAAGATGCTATTCTCTCTTATTCTCCCTCAGCAAGCCCTATTTTTTAAGTACTCAAACACCTGGTGTTTCTGGCCTAACCTAATAAATATTTTTTCCCTTTTTTACCTTCATCCATCGCTCATACATAATGTAATCCTTAAATAATAATTGAACAATGAAGAAGGCCATATCACTCACTCTCTCCTTCTCACACACAATCATCATGTCATGTCATGTCATGACGAAATTATTCAATAACTAGAAACTTTTTTTCTTTCTTCATTTAAATTTTTACCTTTTATTTGTGCTTCTGCAATATTTCTAATCTAGACATATTACCTACATGATCGAGTCGATGCCGGTGCCGGCACAGAATACGGCACAATATGTTCGAATTTCATCCATCATCGCGTGCTCCTTTTGCATAACATTTTACATTTTATTATAACACTTTACTAGCCCAACCGTTGTTGTAGACCTTATCCTTTCTCAATACTATTGTTAAAAAGAAAATTTTTAGCCCTGCAAGTTAAATAGCAAGGAACATCCTAATAAACCAAACTAACATGCAAATATACATGACATCGCAAATGTAAAACTTTTTTTAACTGCTCTCATAAACTTCACGGTAAATCAATGGAACTCATTCACCAACAAAAACGCGAGGCACACATACGTCAACAATACATTGAAAACAACACAAGACATAAATAATACCTACACAATACATTAAATGGAAAGTGTAAAATGGTCTGTTTTCTGTTATTTGTTAAACATCCTTTTTATAACCATTTTCCATCCAACAACCCAACTTCAGTCAAACTCGCACTATTATTATTATACTCCTATTACAATCTTATTTATGAAGAAGGACGTACGGTATACTTTAGGCATAATAATGGACTTGTATACTCTTCTACTCTCATATTAATATTAACTTTTATTATACTTATCTTTCCTCCTCATGATATTCATCCCCGTTTTCTTATATTAAGCAAAGGAGTACATATAAAAGTAATGTATATACCGGCAAACTCGCTCATTCGATGAAGTTTCCAAGCCACATTTTGTTCAGTAGTCGTATTTGCCTTGTCTACAAAGCAAAATCCCAAGCAAAATGTAACATTTTAAATATTGCATTGAAAAAAGCCGGTTCTACTTCTCTTTCTTTCATTCTCATCTCATGCAGTAGTCATATCTTATCAAATATTTTCCCATGCCTGATGCATTATTGCTTGCGTTTTGTTGCATGCAAGCGAGCAAAAGAGGCAATGCAATTTAATTCCAACTACCATTGCTAGTGCTAAGCCAAATACTTACTCTTTTGTGATTCTTACACGATCATCCATGCTCCATTTCCGCTCATCAATTGAATTGCATTATTATTATTATTGCTCCTCTCTGCTTTTCTAGCCAAATATATATCAACCATGAATGGGTAAAACAGCTTAAGGTTTTAAATCGTTATTGAAATGATTCACATCCTCCACCACCATCATCAACGTTATAGTATTTTCACAATATTTAACTCATTCATTCATATTATCGTTATTATTGCCATTATATTATTTTACTACTGCTAGCAATAGGGAAAACTCCCCCTCATCCAAAGCCGCTTTCTATAAGGCCCATAATATAAGTTGCAATATTTTTACAGACCAACTAATATGAATGAAATGTACAAAGCTTGGGAGCGCAGAGAGGTGAACAATATCGCTTTTTGTTATCATTTTTTATTATTAATAATTTTAATATTTTTCAAATTATATTCTGTCAGGTATTTGATTGTTATGACAAGAGTAGGAACACTTTGCCACACACAAAGCTGAGCAACAATCGTTCTTATTTTTTGTTAAACAACCTCCATCCGCTCAACAATCATTTCGTGAACGATCAAAGAGACTCACGTTAGATTTTTTTCTCCTTCAATGATCCACTTTCCATATAATTCCAAATATAATAATCCAAAAACCCATTATATTTTCCAATGATCTAACACCACCAACCATCAACCCTAATTAGCATACCTACCTACAAACCTCCATTATATTTTTTCATTCAATCCCCAGTCAACAAACTGCATGCACAATCCAGCCTATTAAAACAACCGTTTTTCTTCATCCTCAATTGAAACATTTGTAGCAAAAGGACGAGGTAATAATAATCACATTTCCATCCTCATTATTATTATTATTATTTACGACGGGCATTTATAGACATTTTAAAATGTTTTTAAATGTGTGAACGTGAAAAAAATATCCCATAATTTTTACTCAAACAGATTTTTAGCTGCATTTTTACAACAACTGCAATGCAATGATATGCAACCCTTCGTAATAATGGACATAAATACAGGGGTGATTATTAGCATCCCATTCTTCGCACAGCCATCATCTCAAAACCGCCATCCTTTTATGTTTCTTCTTAATTGCCTTCACCTGAATTAAATGACTTGAGAAAACAATTAGAATGATTCTAATTCCAAGATAGCTGTCGATACAAATTGCTTGTCACTGATGAGGGGAAGCCCGTTTTTACTCATTTTTGTTATATTTTAGGATACCTAAAAGTTCACAAGCCACCCATAAAGTAAAAATACTGGCTCTCTGGGTTTCTCCTTCTCAGAAAAAACGTTTCTACAAGTTTGAAAAAAGCATGTACCTTTTTTTGTAAAAAAGGTATTATAGCATTAACCGTTTATGAATCCAAGAAAGTTTTTTCATTTAAGTAGTTTATTCCTGCATTTCAACAGCTTGTCATGTTTCTGTCCTTTGTCCCTAACTGACTCTCCTTTGATTCCAATCAGTCCTAATTAGCAGTTATAACTACTGCCATTTCACATGAATTTTCCATCTTTTCCTTTCCACTTTATATTATTTAGATTATTGTAACATCATTTTGCATTATCATTAACAATTATCCTTATCATTTTGTTCTCAAACAAATAATTGCTAAATGGTCATTATTATGGAAATCAAAATTTCCATCTCTTGTATTTGTTTCAAGAGAACTTTTTTGTTTAAGTAAAAAGAAATTACCAAGTAGTCAGATTTTCCTAGAATCAATCAAATCAAGGCAAATCAGAATTTCCACAAAGGAAAGGGTTAGGATCAGGGATGACTGACTGACCACACAACTTCAATAATGAGAAAAACCGCAACAAGCAACCTTTATATTATGTAGATAATGTTTTATGAAAATCTTTTTATTTTTCACAAAGACATTTTGTAATGAATGTAGAGATAACATAGCACGAAAGGTTTCTTTGAGTTTCTTATCATCGCAAATTAGCAATAATTTGTTAATCTCCGCCACTTTTTACTATTTCATTCAAAAACGTGCCCAATTGTTTTTTTGTTTCAAAAGAAGCCTGCCATATCTTGCTACCAAACTAGAGAAAACTGATTAAAATCATCTTACAATACCTGGTTGACCTAGTGCCTACTTCAATTCAATACCATGTCAAACAAAGATCTTTTTCATACAAAATAACAAAAAAGTCGGTGTGTGTGCTCGTAGAATAACATTTATTGCTTGAGGTCAATTTTTCATATGCTACGCTGCCCTTCTGTCTCTTTTTATGAGTTTCATGCTCCTTTCGCTTTCCAAACAAACAAACAACCTCCATCAAAATAAGTTCATCTCCAAAATAGTAATTATGTCGAGAGAGGGGATAATCACTTTTTTAAACTCTAGTTTAACCTCTAGCCTGATTGTCAAAATTTTGATGACTCTAAATTCATGTACCTCACTCTTTAGTAGACACACAACAATGATCAAAAAACTCTTCTACTTTTGCTACTACCTTTGTCCAACACTTCAAACTCTTTTCGAATCTCGACACATGGCACATAGGGCACGCCACAAATTAACGTCCGTTTTCCATACAAATACAAACTTTTTTAAACGCCCACAACAGTGTATGACTGACCCAAATAATGCGATGATGATCATATAAAAACGATTCAGGATGATAATCCTTTCTATCAATGCCATGAAACGAAATCATTCAGAAAAAACCACATTTATCCATATCCTCCTTGACTAGACTTATAATTATCATTATCCCTTCCTTCTTAAACAAAATATATGCTCATAACAATATTTTATAATAGAGAAAATATTTTTTGTCATGAATGACTCGACTTGTCTTTATTCACAAAACTCATCTTCCTTTTTCATCTCTATCTACAAACTCTCTCCAACTCATAATTCGCCGGCCGGTATTCAAGAAAATATAATAAAAAGCTCATGCTGTGTGTTCGCCTCCACCTTCATTGCTCGCTAAAGTCAGGAGGATCACACAGTCATGAACAAGCCAGTCGTCGAGTCATCATCATTCCGAGCACCATAAAAAGATATAATAGTAAAACTGCTATTTCTCTACACGCATTACTAACTTCAATGCAGCATTTTATTTTTAACAAGAAATTATTTATTAATGACTCATACAGAACGTGATTTTTCTTCTCCAGATGCTGACTTTTTGAGAAAGGAAATAGCCAGGATGTGCATATAGTATGCCAATGAATGACTATATGGATAATTAGTAAAACCATGCTGCTTTATTACCAAAATAAAAAATGATGATGACTATGGAAAATGGTATGCAGTTAAGCTCGATACAAAATTGTTTTGTGCAATTTGCAAAATATTTTATATGTGCATGGAATGCAATAAAATCAAAAGATTCAAGAGCACTTACTTTTTTTAACTCAGTCTTAATGATGCGTAATCGTAATAAATATTAAGTTGTTAACTTTGGTACACAAAATTTCACAATATGAAAAAGCGTTTCACATCAATTTTGGCGTCTCCCTTTCTTTATGTTTCCTTTTCTCGGTAACACTTCCCATCCAAAAGTGAATGACGTGAGCTGCAAAAATATTTTTGCGTACGTGAGGCTTCAGTAGAGATTCTTCAACTTACTTAACCTTTTTTATATTTTCCGGCTTTTACTGTAATATTGAGACGTGAGAAAAATGCTGTTTGTCTCAGGAGGAGAGATTTTGGAATGAGTTCGGATTACAAGCAAACACATAAATTAATACTTTTATATACGAACAAGGACCAACCGCCGTGATACAAGTTAGCAACTTGACTTGGTAAGTGTTTTAGCTTATCATCACAGTCACCACTATAATTGCTAATCACCACTTTTTAAATTTGCTTTTCAAGTTCAACGAGATAAGAGACAAAGACATAACAAATCAAAATCTCCAAATCTATTTGACGCCTATGTAATTTGGATTCCCTATCAGAAAATCCTCTTCATCCTGTCTTAAATACTTGGATTTTTCTGATGGTCTAATGATATACCATTAGTCTGGCAATTATTTAAATGATGGACGAAAAAAATTAATAATTAACAATTCTCAACTCAATTGACGTAGCCATCTTTTCCTTAAAGTCACATTTAATGATTATAGAGCTACTAATACTTTATGTGTATTTGCATCTACGACCAACTAATCCAATTCAGATAAAAAGTTCTTTCACAATCATCATGATTCATATTTTATAAAATTTTATCCAATAAATATTAATTATACTTTTCTCCAAAATGTCAAATTCTAAAGACTATTTTCAGTAAAAGTCGTGAGTAAGTGCATTCGCTAAAATAGCTTACGACAAAGTTGTTCTCAAAACTGGAGATGATAAAATATTTTCACAACAACTTTTCAAATCTTTTAAAATGCTGCGAAATATATGCAATGGCGTTCCAGAAAAGATGCCAGGTCAGTAGGCAATTCCGGATAAAAATGAACGAGACAATCGAGACAGGTATTCACCAATCAAGTTCAACTTCTTTTTAAAGAAAAGGGCTAGTTCACGCCCCTTTCCACTTCTGATGGAGCACTTCAATAAATAAAAATTGCAAAGTCCCAAAAACTATAATTAAAATGTCAAAGAACAATAATAACAACAAGTCATTTTCAACTGACTCCTGGTCAAGTGGTTTTGACTTACTTCGCTCTCTTAAAAGACAAAATATAGGTTGCCGGCAATCAAATAACTTTTGTTGTAATAGATGAAAGATTACTACAACAAAGCCGCTATCGGT
>JAANSO010000304.1:0-44830 GCA_036507315.1 Lepidocyrtus fimetarius
CATGTTTTGTTCTGCTTTGTTCAATTAAAGAAAAGCTAAGAAAGCGGAGTACAAGTGAAAGAATGTAATTCACATTAAATCATTATCGATCTCCATTTTTCCGCCCTTTCAATTAAATCATTTTTCACATTTTTTGTGACTGTTGCAGAGAAGGTTATAAATTCTTCTCTGGATGAACAGGAAAAAGTAATCGCTCCTCAGAAAAAATAAAATCCGGATTAGATTGGACATTTTCAGTGACTACTTTTTACTCAAATGATGATGAGGGACTCATCTTACAAAACTTAATCACCTTCAGCCATCCCATCAGAAATTATAATCAGCGTTCCTTCCCAATTTATATTAATTTCTAAGGCAAATAATAATTTATTTTTCACTGATTGATAATAAAATTGTTTTACGTAATTTATGCATAAATACTTATGACCTGTCCCGTAAATAAAAACTTGTTTAAGAAAGCTCAAGGCAAAGAGATACGAAGTACAGGTGATGAAGAACGTTAATGCCCTGCAGGGAGAAAATAGAAATGGGAAACAGCTTAATAAAAAATTATCTTTTCTTCCTTGCTGTTTTGCTTGATGATATTTTTGCTGGCTTTCGTACTCGGGAGAATTAAAAATTTGTTACTCGGAGTAAAATTATCCACCATTTTTGAATGGACTTCTGCTAAAGAGTGATTGCTGATGTGATGTGAATTTTAATCCGATTGCTCTGTTTTTCAATGTGAAATCGGATCGTGTTGGAATGATGATGAAGACGATGATCTACAACAAACACGTCAGCAATCAACCGATGTTTGACTCTTCTGTATCTTTTTTTTCTTTTGATTATCGAAAGAGAAATTCTAATCTTACAAGGTTTTCAAAGTTTTCACAGGGTAAAGTCAGAATCAGATCAAAAATATTTTAAAAGGTGTACAAATGTTTGTAAAAGTTAAACACTTTGTTTTCAGTACCTCCGAAGATCATTTTGATACTCTGGTACAAAAAAGTAATCATTAGCTGAAACACAGGTTTTCCCTAGTTAAACAACCTCCAACAATTCTAAAATTGTACCTTTTGTCTTGAAATGGAGAAAAATTATGGATTTAAATTTAACCCGTGATTTTGTTAGGGTGGACTTATGCAACAGTTTAGAATTAAAAGGTGATTAAACATGTGTCATTAACTGAATAAAATAGTTTTTAAATGCTAGAAATATTTCACTTTGTATGAATTCAGATAGTAGATACGAATAAAAATAGTTTAAAACATTTGCGTTGTGTGATGAACATGTTAATGTTTAATTTTAAACATTTGTTAACCTTCAGGGGAAGGCTGGAAGGTATGTGGTTAACTAGCAAGCGGTGTGATTTAAAATCGAGAAAGCTTTATTTTTTATTTATTTATTTGTAAAAGACGTCAGGAGTAGTAGCTTCAGCATTATATGACTTGCCTATTTCATCTCATTTCCATATTTTCATATCTCGTCTAATTATCAAAATTGAAACTGTATCGGTTCATCAGGATTTTTCTACCAAATTTACTTGTCTACATTTTTAATACCTGTGCTAATACTTTATCTTGTATTTGGTTCCATTACTTTACGTTAAGAATATATTTTGACTGTTAAATATTACAATTGGCTTTTATAACCAAAAATGATATTATATAAAAAATAGATCTCAATCGAACCAAAAATGTTTTGAGATATTTTAAAATATTTTCTCCTAAAGCAATAGAAACAACTGTCGAACCAATGTAGACCCAAATCTGTTGATTTGTTTTTGATGAAAACCGATTATAACTGAAATGCAGTCTTCTTTTTAAACAGTGGTTTCTTGCATTTTCCTAAACATAGCTTCATTGATGAATTTGATATCGAACTGATTGCAAATATAGATGATCTTTTAAGATTGATGGACGAGACTGACACGTTATCTAGAACAGCTAAATTGCAAACCCTAATTGCGCTTGATTAATCAGATTTGCTAATAAGAAGCTGGTGCATTCGCATTCCCTTCTGTGAAAAATGCATCGTTTTTTAGTGTTATTTTCTTTTTCATCAACTGCACCCGAACAGTTATGTTCTAAATCGGTTTTCAATTTTTTGGCCTGGGAACGTTCTAAAAGCAACTTTCGGGTTGACCAAACCCATTACGCTTAATTTTTTCCTTTCATCGTCTGACCACAAATGAGTCAATCTAGTCAAAAAAACCAAAAGCTGCTGTTAATAGAAAAAACGTTAGTCTCATCTTCATTGAGGGATGAAATGAACCAGTTTGAATTCATTAATAAAAGGCCGCAAGCCTGCGTAGATACTAGATTGAAAATTTGCGACTTTTTGCAATTCTTTACTATTTTAAAGCTTTGATCTATTAAAACCTTTACTAAAAGCTATGAGATTTTTTTCGTCAGAAAAAATTAATTTTTGCAAAAATTATTTGCAATATTGCAAAAATATTTGCATATTGTTTACTTATGGGCTATTTCCGTTCGAATGATATGCTACTTGCCATATGTTGCAATTTAAGATTTTCTAACGGTCACTTCTAACGGCTTAACCGTTGGTCCATAATTGCTGAAAAACTATACAGCAAATCCTTGACTGTATATCTAATACTCTGTCAAATTTGGTTGCATTCTGTTACGGCTTTTTTGACTTCTCGTGGGAACGGACAGACGGACAGACAGACTAACATACCGTTTTCAAGACTAGCTTTTCAAGCTAGTAATAAAGTAATCCATTCGACTATGCAGTAACTTGTAGTTAGTATCATATAAGTTTTTTGTGGCTATTTGTAAAACATTACAAAAAGGTACCTTTATTGCAAATTGCGTATAGCAGGTTGCGTTCTTGGCACATTAATTCTGGGGAAGATTGAAATAGACAAAAAATGCTATTTCTTTTACAGGCAGTTTTTTACAATTACTGTCGGAGAATCGTTGTTTCCTGTGTGCAAGTGCATCTTCCACAAATTTGTCCTCATGTAATATTATTATGTCTCATTAGCAGTGGCAACCACAGAGTTAAGTAAAATGTTATTGCTTGACTCGGTGGGGAAGATCTACTCATTCAGGGGACTCATAAAAAGGCAAATGATTCGGTTGTCAAAATTCATTATCGTTTTGCATCCCTGTCGTGACGCCTTACAGCTTATTTTGTATGTTAAGAATCTTACTTGGCTACTTCACTTTACTCACATCTTCTTTTCAATTTTCCTCTTATTACCCTGATGAAACAAGTGCTCATTTGATGATTTGATGATGATTGGAGAATAAGGAAGGAAGAAGGAAGACGATGATTTGATTAACTGACTTGAGTTAAGCTTTAGGATAAAATAAAAACGATGGGGTGGAAGCAAATGCCAGTCAGGAAAGTTGTGGCTATCTTCATTTTCAAGTAAACTTCATCACAACGTCAAAATATTATTATGGCCCGTGGCATGTTATATGATTACAAAACTTACAAAACGTATCACCGAGACTCAATTTGAGAATGATATTGTCAAAGTGCTTGTCAGCAATTTCTGTTGAAAATATTTTGCCAATAAAATCAATTACAAATTAGAGACAGTCAGCCCGAGATTAAAAACAGGAATAACAGAGTTAATTAGAGAATTGCAATGAAAATGCAACAAGATTACTTTTCCGTCTACAAATTCTTTTGTATGAGAAACACTTAAAAAAATACCTCCCTAGTTTGTCAACATTGCAACTGCACTTTTTGCGGCATTATCAAACGGGAGTTACAAATGAGGACATTTTCGTGTCTAAATTATATACCATTTTTGCGTTATTATGGTACCTTTTTCTTATACAATGATTTTAAACTAGATTGAGTCAGTTCTCTGAAAGGGGTTGCCCCGTGATAATATTTTGTCTTTTGTTGTCTCCAACACCATCATCCGTTGTCACTTTTGCTTTTTCCTTTTATTATAATGCAGTCAATTTACATCGCGAAAAATATATGTAAGTCGATAAAACAGCAAATTCATTTTATCCGTCAGCAACCATCTATCAATTTGCCATTTTTGTATTTTCATGAAAGAACGCCGCTGCATTTATTGCACTTCGACTGCAAATTAAATGCGGTTTATGTAATTTACTTTTTTCATGATACATTTCGTATCAAATTCACAATAATCGTATTCATTAAACTGCAAACGACATTTATCCTTAGCATGGGTACGCAGTCAATTTGAAACTGACGCAATATAATTTTCCTGTCTCTCATTATTTTTAACTATTGAGTACTTAAATTACTTTTCTGCTGTCAGTGATTCACAAATAAATGCAACTAATCATTAAATTGTTGTGTACTACCTAAGTATCAATTCTAATACGCGCTAAAACTTAAGAATTATCTAAGAATAAATAATTTAAAAGTGACAGTGGTTGATTTTACTTATACTTTTATTGCATATTCCAATTTTTGAAAAATTATTTCGCACTTCTATTAAAACTATCACAGCAGAAGTTTTAAATCAAGGTGAAATGTATTCAATTGATTCATTTAAACTTTACTAAAAGTATCAAGTACATTATATTAGCATTGCAAAAATAGTTGTTGCATTTATTTGTTAACGAAAGGTAATACATAATTTTCCTGAACCTTTAAGTACATTTGTAATTAGCAGAAGCATAATATTATGATATGCGGTCGGGTCGAACTTTTTAAAGCTTGAGTGTTTGCAATAATCAGTCTAAAAATTCATGCAACATTAACTGCCCAAACAGTGCAAAATTTTGGTCGTTTCGTAGTTAGTTCCGGTTTACACGACGATCAACGGGTGAACAAAAAATTGTACTACTACTGATTGTAAGTATATCAGTAATCAAAAATTAAACGTCAATTCTTTGAAGTTATTTGAAAAACAATTGTGAGAAACCAAACGATGATAGCACGTGACGCTATATATTTTCCTGTATTTTTGTCATTAAATTATGGTAAGAATAGATTATTTCAAAAAATAAACGACGTCATTTTGAAGTTCAACAAAATATGCTTTATCAAATACATTGCAGGTTACAAATTAGTCATAATCAAGATGATTAATAATAGTTCCTGTAGTTAAACTGTGATGCATGCTGATTACGTAACAACATTTCTTTCAAATAACATTTAAATAAATGGCTTGGGAAATTTTACGTTTCATGATAAATGAAAAGAATTCAAAGTTATCAAGTATACATAGCTTTGCCGATAAGCAGGAAGGTGAAGCTTTTAAAGTTTAAATTTAAGTTGCCATATATCACGTATTTTGGGTACTCATATAGGGAAATGGGGGAAATGACAAGGAGCTCCTCAACAAAGATTTAAGTAAAATGACAATAAAAGCGTTAGTTCTTTCAATTTTTTTCTTTGTCTGCACATAGGTACAGGATGTAGAAAGGTAATATATTTTTACTATAAGCACCAGAATTATTTTGTTATTACCTGTTTAAGACCAATGAAGCGTTGGAAATTTTTTACGCACGGACAAAGGAAATCATTTTATTTTTATGCGACAGTCTTCTGATGTTTTTCTCTCCCATTCAACGTGTTTTGTATGTTCTCCACTTATCTCTTGTCTGTAATTATTAATTTAATACCGATGAAGCCAAATATTATCTATAATTTACGCCATTTATATATGACAGTCTTCAATCAGCATAACTGCAGCAAATGTTTTGACTTGAGTGTTATAAAATCTAAAATGACAAACAAATGGTGGGGATATCAAATAATGGGTGGCTGAACGTGTGAATTGCACAGGAAGGATGTACTACATAATCATATAGAACATGTCGAATTGTTTCTACACGTGGTAGAAACAGATGTCATCCTCTCACACAATACGCTATAAATAATTTTGAAGTATTTAAAGACAATAAACACCAATTAAAATGTTATTATTGATTTCAATTTCCATTGATCCTTCTGCTTCAAAAAAAGGATTGAAATATACAACAGAATGTAAGAGACAAACATATGTGATTCCTTAGCGTACATTAGAGAAGCTATTGGATTTGATGAAAGCTACGCTATAGGAAAACAATTAAAATAGGCAACAATAGTTTATTTTTCTGTATCGATTTTGGTAGCTCTTGACAAAGCGTTTTTTAAACGACGGAATTGTTTATTGATCCAACAAATCAATTGGGCTTTGAAGTGTCATTAAGAGACAATCACTATTAATATTAATTCATTACTCAGAAAAGAGTACGTCCCTTTGGTGCTAATAATAAAATAATAAAGATTAACAAAGTGAGAAAGATGAAAGGCTCATTTGGTGATAGGTACAAATTGTACACCTGTTTATAGTGCCAGAAAGAATCATTGTCATTATTCAGCACAATTACGTTTTTGATTCTTCAAAATCATTAGTTCAAATACTTGAACTCCACAATAGATTAAGTTTGTTTGATGCAATTTTACATATTATAATATGTCTCATCTCTTCCCTATTGTCATTCTATGGACTGTTTTTGTGCAGTTTTCAAATGCATTATTTGTTTTATTGAGCTATTAAGGCAACATGACGTGATAAGAATGACGGACTGACTGTCATACTTAATATCTACGTGATATGAACTTTATGACTTTTATTGACCATTTAGAAAAGTTCATTTGTAAATCTGATAGAAGGGTGCCTCCTAGTCAAACCTCGCATATTATCTAACACGTTAAAAAGAACATTTGCTAATTTTGACAAAAAAATGAATGATTACAGAATGTGTTTACTAGGGAAAGCTGTCACACGTTCACAAGGATTAACAATTTAGCAATATTGTTTATTTAGAGTTTCTATTTGGGTTTAAAAAATATTTTGCTGCTTTTCTGCATGGAAGTCACGTCTTTGACTTAATGTTTTAATTACGCTTAATGGACTTAGGACTTCATTAACTAATCGCATATTTATGACTTCTTTGTGTTTGCATTAGATTATGTAATATACAGAAAAGAAAAGTAAATTCCTCAACTGTGACATTTTTAAGTGAGTTAAAGACTGAACTCAACTTGATCTGAAAGTAATGAATATAAAATTAGGGATAGATTTTTGAATGTAAATATTTTAGGAGATTATTTTCTCATTTTAAAATTTTGTATCACGTAGTGTCAAAGTCTTCTAGCTTGCATAATTCTTACATTAATACATTATTACAATCACACTAATTTTATTTAAGCTTTTCACCTACTCCCTTCTCTGTCACACCTTTTTATTACTAGTTTGCAATAAACGCTTACACCTTGTGGCAATCCCAATTAAATTTAATGCTTTATGTGCGTGGTTCAGCATGATCGGGTTGGTGTACGGTACCTGTTACTTTTTAATTTCCAAGAAATCCCATATGCATGCTGCTAAATAGGGCAAACGGTCTTTACAATGAACAACCTGCCTGCTAAATCAGCAATACGCACTAACGAGTCTCTTCCAACTAGTAGCTATATAATCATTTTTTGTGGAGACAAATTTCTTTTCTTTTTACAATTAAATCGAAAAGGCATATTTTATAAGACGAGACAAATGATATGTTCAAATTGCTCAAGATCTATTTAAATACTCAAGCGTTTTAGACGTTACCCAATTAATAAAGAAAGATAATTTAAATTTTCCTTATCTCTACCGTTTTGAAGGAATCATTTAATTTGAACTGTACATAAACAAAAATACACGTGGCAAATAAGTTGTATTCGTCTGTATTACTTTAAATTGACAAAGTTTGTTATTATTGGCTTTCTTGGTGTATGCTGTATTAAACTTATTAAAGTTGGGAGTCATGCAGCCATTGTGGTCAGATTTTTTATAATTGCAATTTAAATCAAGATGCAACTGCACTTTTCTAAGCACTTTCAAATTTTGAGTGAAATTTATTACATTACTTTAATCTGATGTGCCAGATCTCTATAACTTCTTTGTTGTTGTGTCAGTTACACCAGAATTCAAGTCTTTAAAAAGCTGTTCTCTGTATTCTTAGTATAAAATACTACGCGCTACGGTTAAAAGATGAATTTCCTTCTTCATTCTTTAGCTTTGATGATGCAAGTAATGGCAATTGATGGCAACATTTATAGATATTACTGATTGATACAGTACGATTACATCGCATATACATTTATTAAAAAATAGATGTATTTTTCCTAGCAGTTTTTAAAAGCCAAAAATTAACTTTTAAAATGCAGTTATTTCAAATTTAGACCCAACAACATCCGTAGAAAGTACAAGCATTACTAATAGTTAAAAGGTCAAAACAACTTAGGATTTTGGTAAATAACGCCAAACTTTTGAATTGCTTTTGTTTGCAGAGTAATGTCAATATTATTTTGGTTGTACAATTGTGTAACAGAAACTCTTACTATTTGTCAATTGATCGCAAATTTATTTATCGCTTTTAAATAAATGTAACTCAATTTGAACTGAAAAAAACAACTCCGTCCTTATTTATTTATTCTTTATGTTTACGAAGGAACGTATATGATAAGGTTTCTACTATACCTACCCTTCAATGTAATTGTATTAATTTTAAAATAAGTACGGTTTAAAACAAAATCTTGCATAATTTTATAAATTATTGAGATGCACAAATGCGAAATTTTGATAATGGTGATTCAGAGATGAAGTCATTAAAATAATAATGTCGATCAAAATATAATTGCTGAATTAATAGTGGATCCTTGTTGGGAATTAAGCAATTATGATTCATTACGATTAATTTGATACAAAAGGAACTCTAAAATCCAAAGAGCGGCGATAAAATTTTGGTAGGGCTGTTAAAATCGTTCAACCATAACTACCCCAAATAATCCATCAGACTTTTATCTTGCTGCATCTAGGAGTTACAAAAAGTTAAAAAGACAAAACCTTGGATTTTCTGACAAAAATACGTTGGAACTGTATTAATATATGCAAACCCTCCTTTACTTTTAGTTTCATATAAAACAAGATCACATCACAAAACTCTATTTTAAAAGAATAGCCTTCAAATAATCACAATTAGCCGTACATGTTGATAATTAATGCGGATAATTATAACTGATCAATAATTTGAATAATCTCTCAAGTTTAAATTCTTTAATTTTTTTACATTCTGCCAGTTTCATCGTGCGTGTTTTTCCTAGCTAATATAGGATAATGAAAATGGTACTCTTTTATCTCTACAATACAATTTTGATTACCTTCAAAGTTTTTGTAAATATAATTTCCTCAGATTAATGGATGACCATCATACTTCGTATAATTTAATAGTTAATAACAAAACCACAAAGGTTGTCAGACGTGATACAAAAATATAAACTCGGGGCAAAATACCTGAAAATCAATGTTTTGGCGTTCATTTGAAAAAATATACGAGCCCGTATACAAGTCTGAAGTACAAAAATCAAACAGATTTTAAAGATTTTTTGCTGCTCTTTAGTAACTCAAAAAAATTGATCCTGCGTAAGAGCATGATCACACAGATTTTTGAAAACGTTGTTTGTACTATTTATTTATGCTGACACAAAATAGAACTTGCTATTAGTTCATCAGACGAAACATGATTTAAAATATTTTCCTTCATGTCATCGTTATCATTATCGTCATCTTCAAATTCCTTCTTAGAAATAACCTTGATTAAATGAGTAGCAATATTCTCATCAGACTAGCACCGCAAACTAGCACAAAATTTTCCCATGATCTGCAAATCTACATTTCATCTTTGAGCTATCTTGACTTTTTAAAGTAAATAATATGTCTCAGATTATTATGCACGCTAGACAATTTTTATTTCTTCGAAAACTTCTACACTAATTCAGTATCCTCTCAAAAGATAATTTGTGATTAGATGAAAAAGAAAAAATGACGTCCACAATAAGTAATGACGATCAGGGAAAAATAAGGCTTCGTAATGAAGACATACTTGTAGATGACAAGAAAATGCAATTAAACTTTTGCAGAAGATGAAGCTACATAATTTTATTTAGGACGATGTGATTTGAAAAATGTAGAATGTTTAGAATTGTGTATGCAGGTAAAGGTGAACTATAATGACTTAATAAAGACCGTTAAATACGTCTATACATGTCAAGTAGTTGTAAAAAATTTGTGTGTTCATTTTTTACTTTCAATGTCATACTGGGAGCATATTATTGTCAGAGAATGTTTCTAGATTGTAGCATATCATCCCTTTTATCATAAAAAATCGGTGACAATGACAGTTTAAATATTTGAAGATAATTGTTTTTAGTAAGGATTGGTTTAGTTGCAACTAATAAAAACTTTTTGAAATATTAGACCATGAATTATATTCTCTCGTAATAGATGAGCAATCGTATCATGCTGACTAACAAGGAATACTACTTGATAACCGTGGCTTACTACTTGAAAATAAAATGGAGAAAATTGGAATTCTTAGAATAATTCCTTCGGTTTCAGTCATCTATGTAATCTTTTCTGACAAAAGCTTTTGTAATAATAATTATTCTCTGTCCTCTTTGTCATTTCTATTACCACCCACTTGGCAAAAATACAGAAATGCAAGATAAATATTGGAAGAAAATTTTTATTCAGTTATTATGCAAATCCCATCAGCATCTGTCTCAATACTTTCCAAAATAAACATTTTACTTTTAGCATTCTACCATGATATTCCGGTGAGAATTTCTTATACCTTTCATAATGATTTACTTTTGAATATTTTATTAAAGATCCACCCTTTTCATGTCCACTTTTGGTTTAGGCGTATCTTTGGGAAGACGCGTGACGGGTAACTCTAAATGATACAAATTATGATACAAATTTCATTTGTCAAATAATGGCTTTAGACTAATTCATCTGTTTCTTGCTCTTTTATTTTCACCCAAGATTCTATGCATGTAATGGAACATCCCATTTTGACTCCACTTTAAAACTTAATTACTTTGGATGAAGAAAAACAGCTCACCAAATTAATTGTGACATGTATTATTGTTTGTAATGTAAGCAACAAAGAAGTTGTAATAAAAAAGCTATATAACTTATACCATTTTAATGAATCCAGTAGCATAATATCTACATTTTTATTTACTACAATATTTGATTTGGGAATTTGAGAATCCTTAGAAGATTAAAATCATGAAGTGTAAAATAAAATTTTAAAAACAATTTTTGGCTTTTTGGGAGATTCCATGATTGTGTGGCAAAAACATAGCACGCTTTCACGCACACATGTCAACTTTCTCAATGGAAAAAGCATCAGCTTGAGAATCTTTTCGGGTGTTACGCTATTATAATTGTCATGCCATGAGAAAATGCTCCTTTGAGGTATCAAACTGTGCATTTCTTTACCACCCTAAAGCGTAAAGCTTGGAAATTGTAGTTTTTATTATCTTTTATAGTATTTATATAAAAAACGTTTGATATTGTAGTTGTAAGTTTTGTACTAACAACGCTATAGATTTACTTCATTATGGCTGCTACTCAAGCAAATAAGAAAAAACGACGTACTCACGCCAGCTCAACTCCAACAATTATGTTGTAAAACTGCTGTAATTTTGTCAAGCTACGACCGTTTGTTGTTTTTTGTGGAAATTGAAGTTTTTTTCTCTCTGCACATATGAACCGGCATATCCTGTGACATGATTGCCAGGAAGATTAATGTGCATGGTTTTGGCAAGATATTTGGCAGGATAAAGACCCAGATCGGAAGCTATACTCTTGTGTATAACAAACACTATTTTTTAGGTGATAAAGATTTTAGTTTTGAGTAGTATGGTAAACGTTTTCTATAAGTGAAATGCGCGTATTATTGAAAGGAAACTCAATTTCTCTAAGCAATTCTCTCTTTGATTCCGTTGTAAGCCTTCCAAAATGAAATTTGCGACTGCTTCATGTAAAGATATGTAATGGTCTAATAAGTTGGCTCAATTGAAGCTATTGTAACCGGATATCAATATAATGCTTCTTGGCCAATGTTTATGTTATTTATGATATTAGTATTGTTTTAATGAATAAAAGCATGCCTAAATATTTATAAATTGCATGTCAGCCGACATTTCTGTGCTTTCCTCTTTTATCGAGATTGTTGTGTACATTTGGGAAATTGGCTTATTTTTCATGAAAGAGCCTTTCTCATTCCGTTCATTTAATTACGTCAAACTATTAAGGGGAAACTAACTGTTTGTTCTCTTATGATTCAGAATAAAATTATTCCTCTTTGTTTTCAAATTTCCAAAATGCCTCTTGTCTTGATAGTTGCGTAATTTGTTTGTTCAATTTACAATAAATATACAGATCTACAGGGAAGTTTTCGTTGAAAAATGGAAAATTAAATCTCTTTTTTAATGAAGATCACTATCATGTAGGTAAATTGGCACTACGACTTTGCTATTGTTTGTTTATCTAGTAATTATTGTTACATGAAAGTGTGGGCACAATTCAACGTGTGCGATAGTACACTTGTACTTGATAATGCAGAAGAAAAACAGTATGTTTAAAAAAACTAACTTGAAACCAGTGTTTGTCTGTTCCAAACATTTTAATGAAAGCTTGATTAAGGGTGCTTGCAAAAATGCCTATAAAATCATTGTCTGTTAACAATGTAAATATTTTCCAAGCATGGATAGTTTTAATTCAAACATTGAAAAAAATAAACAAAACCTTGCAAAATTTGTTAAATGTCGTCATTTGAAATAAAAGAGTTTATTGTAATAAAAAACTGGCAAATTTCTTGTAAAACATGCCATTAGTAAAAAAACGTGGAAGTCTTTGAAGGTTTTTGCGTTGCTTATCTTGGCAAATTTTCATAACAAAGTGAAGAAATCTGTCATTTAGTAAAATGCTATAAACAGATTTGGTAAGTCTGGTTTACAAAATTTGCACCTTTTTTACACTCGCTTTGTTTTATCATAATGAGCAGACTGTAAACTAATTTTTCCATCCACAATAATATAACGCATTGCCGCTTATTTTCTCAAATAATTCAATTGCTACCCGATTTTAACAAGATTTTCCCTCATGTCAACAGAAAAGCTTTTGTCAGCACACCAATTGTTCTGTCTGTAAAATTTTTCTTATGTTAAAAACATAAATAAAATTTTCGTGCATACATCATCATCATCGTTCTGACACAGACCCCAATCTTGATCTTGAAAATCCTTTCACAGTTAAATTAAGAAAGTCTAAGAATTTGAAATTTATTTTTCTTACTAAAAAAGAAAGCTTATTAATAGGGAAGGTCTAGAAATTCTCCACTCTCCCTCTTAAGAGGAAAAGTGAGAAATGATATATCCTGCAAGCTTTTACTAACTTTTTTTGCAACTAACTCACTTATTTTGCTTTTACACTTTCAGATTAAATTAATGATTCATATATTTTTATGTTTCTGGTTTGAAACGTCTCTTTCACTATATTACCACTCATCGGAGCGTTTTATCATCAGTTTTCTTTGTTATTATTATCATCACAGCTAGACATTCATATTTGACTTAAATAGCACCATCATAGTTAAGAGAAAGAGAGAGAAAACTTGAGGTTCATCTTGTTTTCATCACATTTTTTACCACAATCAGTTCATGCTTGCTTTTGTCAGAGAATAATAAAAGTTAGCTGTGGAAGACTCTGGTGATGGCCAAGGTTTGCCAAATGTTCCTGTCAAAGTAGGCAGCAACGGCTAATAGTCATCCGAACAACACATTGTCTGTCTCGAAAAAAAAGTTGGAAGATTGTAAAATTTTTATATTAAATGAGAAATGAAAATAAAAGTTGTGACATCAATGATAGCATTATCTAGTAGTGGAGTGGAAGTAATAAAAGAAAAGAGTACAATGGGCAGTTATTAAGTTCATGCGCTATTAGATAACAAGTTTTTTATTTTTTATTCCCTTCTTCCACTTTGATAAAAGCAATGAGCACATGGGAGACTAAAACAGTGTTGTCATGTATTGAAAGTTTCCACGCTTGCTGTCCCCTCCTCTTCTTTCTTTTCCTGTCACCGAGACAAACCTAAACTTTGATATGACGCTTTCCACCAACTATAATGGAAATCCCGGTTCCAAAATAAAAATCTTTGTATTTTCTTATCTTGCCAAATCAAAATGGCTTTGCTTAAACTAATTCTTTTTTGTTGTATGCAAATTTATATCGATTAATTCCCGCGTTATCAGCTTTTTATTATTATTAATCAAAAAAATAAAAAACTCTTTTCTTTATTGTGCAAACTATACTGTTGAGATTTCTAATTGTATCGATCCCTGACATTTGTTCAGTTTAATTATTTTGTTCGCGGCTCATTTCGTTGTAAAATTTGCCTGCAAAATATAAATTAAGTTTATTCTTCAAAACAACAACAGTTGGCAACTGAACATAATAAGTAAATCATTTGGCGTTGTTGGGGCAAAATGAACCAAGTCATTATACTCCCTAAGAATTTTGGAATTAGTTAAAATGCTGTGCATTATACCACCTAGTGTAACAGCAGCTTAGCTAATCAGCCTTACTACTTGAAACGTGCGCGGGGTTGTCTTCCAAAATGAATAATGTTAGTTGAAGTTGTTTAAAATGTTTTTCGCAAAGCCTTACTACTTAATGGAGATCATGGTCGAAATCTTTCATGTGTAATGTGTGGTTTCCTTCCCAAAGCCAATTGCTTTCCCACTCATGTTGATATTCTTTCCTGGTAGCGCAAACCTCTTGTAAAAATCTTCACAAAGAACAGGAAACAGTAGAATCCTTCCGCTTCTCTCATGCTTCATTTTATATTAAAATACAAGACTAAACTTAAAAGAGAGATAAACATAATGAAATGTAATTGTAATATGGTACGTCGTTCTTTTTTTCACGCAGAGCCCATAACGAACATTTGCTAAAGTGAAGATGACGAGTCAAAAGGAAAAAAGTACTATAAGAACAAGGGAGTAAAAGGCACGTTGTTTCCGTGCCAGACGGATAAAAGATTGCATTGGTCGAGTCGGCAACATAAAACAAGTGTTACCGGGATTATATGGTTTTAGTTCTTTCCTGACCATAATCTAAAGAGGATGTGAAATAGGTTCAAAAGGTAATCCAGACATGTGTTTCCTTTAAAACTATATTAATTTTTGCTAAAAAATGATCCAGGAAGAAGGAAAACAACTCTTTTGCGACTTCAAATTTCTAACAAACTTTGATGGACAGGAAGGATTCGCTTGTCACCATCATTGTGAAATAAATTCGTCACGATTTCTGTCCTCCTCAAATTTCACTTTATATTTATTTTGAGTTGTTTATGGGCATATACATTTACATGTAAATAATATCGTTTTCAAACTACTAGTACTGTAGTCAACGGCCCGTCAAGCGGAAGACTGGAACTTGGAATCAGTCAGTGACACGAGTGAAAGTATATTCTTAAGGTATAGTAAAACTCAAAACGGAGGGTATAAAATTCATAGAGAAATTGTTGTACGAACGTCTAGGCGCTTATTTTTGGAGAGAGTTTGAGTTCACTCATGCCAGATAATGTCTGGAGAAATGTGATAAAAACGATAGTTTACAGTCTGTAATATACCAACGTGGTGATAGGAACAAATGTCGAAAAAAATCCGTAGAGGTTCTTCACGGTACAGTTCACGTCGGAGCAGGAAGTGTAAGTAAAACCTTTTATTTTATTGTCATGTCATTGTTTCTCGGTTCAGGCTGTACACTCAAGCAAATCTTATTTATCATCGCCTACGTAATTGAATTATCTATGCAACATGTCCAAAATCTACATTCTGACTACTGTAAGCAAATGCTTGTGTGTTTATCAGACTAATTAAATCGACAAAAACGATGAAGATGATTACGTCAATTAAAAGGTTTTCTTCCTGGAACAAAACATTTTAAACATGAATTTCCTGGCACACTGCTCGTTATATGAATAACGAGATTATTTATGACTAACAAACCCTCATTCAATGTAAAAAGTTGCATAACCACTTTCTTTGTAACTTGTTTGATAATGCTCATCCATAAGGTAAACTTACAAGTTTATTTGACAAGCTGATAACTTTTTTTAAACTATTTACATAATCATTATCTCAAGAACAGCCTGTTACAATAAAATATTAAAATAACGCGGGTGTTTAGTCTTCAGAATTAAATGTGAAACTAATTTTCTTTTGCAATTTATGAAACACGCTGCAACTTCACTTGCTGTTTCGGATCACCACTTCTAATTAATATATTGACGGAGGTAATAACCCTGCTTATTTTCACCCTCTCTTCTTTGTAGCATCGCAAATGTTTGGAACCACATTTTACATTGCTTCTTTGCTTACATTTCCTTTTTTCAGCTGTAACCTATTCAAAGCCAGTCTGAAATGTGGACGCACTTAATTCTTTCGCCAAAAGCTATAAAACTACATCTATACATGATAAAAACAAATAGCTTGTATAACCACGTTTACGTAATGTTTGGTCATTTCATTTTATTGTTGTGGTTGATTTCAATATTACAATATAGCAACGGCAGCCCTTTTCCATGACCCTATATCGCCATCATCCCAAATATTATTCTTTTACTCTAACAAAAGTCGCTGACATTTGCTTGGCACGCTCCCACATATTCAATTTCCTCAAGTCCTGGTTCTATTTTATTGTGAGTCTTTTAGTGTCATAATTTTATCAAAATTATTCCAACATCATTTTCATTCTTTTGTCTATTCAGCAGAAGATGTACAGTTGAGGAAATTATAATAGATTTTTTGTTCCCCTCTATTCTTTTATTTTTTTACCGCTTTACAAGAATTCTTAACAACATGATAATGTTGTATAAAGCAATATAGTTTTGGAGGAAAGTAGCCATTTCCATTTTGTGTTTTTATTTAAATAAATACATTATGCAATAGAATTAAATGGCACTTGTGGTAAAAAGCTACTAGTTTTCCGACCCACATTCTCAAAATCTAAAAGAAAACATGAGCAACAAAAAAAGTTCTATTTCAAATGCAATGTGATTCCATTTGGTTGTCCTTTTTTATCGCAACAACATCATTACTCCGACTGATAATGCTAATGGGACATTTTTCTCCAGTTTTTACTTTTTTTGTTCTTCTCTCTGGAGCTTTAACAATATTTCTAAAACAAAAATACATCACTTTTCTTACATCCGCGTTTTAAAATATTAGTTTTACGCATTCAGTTTTTCATTTTTTAAAAATAAAAATTTAAACTAAAAGTTAAATATTACCCAATCCTTTTGGTAAAAACCCAACAGGCTAGATGATTGAGTGGAATATTTTTTGGTTTAATGTACAAGTTGACACTAATAGAAAAGTTTATGTGTCATAAAACGATGCTATTATCCATTCTGTACTAAAGGAAAAGGAAAGATTACTTTTGCTAAAAGCGGATATGTAAGAGAATAGCTTCTCTTTTCACATTTTGATATAGCCATTTCAACATCAGCAAAAATGATTTTTCTTACCAATAATAATTATTTTGCTTTATCCATAGTTGTTTCAAGTATGTAAAGTGTATACAACATAAAACATTAATTTAAACATACACAGGAAATAAAAAATTATGTAGTGGTTTGTTTTTGGCTCAGGATTATATATCGAAGACAAACATTTTTTGCTGGAAAACTTCATTGTAAAAAGTTTGGAATGATCCATGATCATGATACAAAGTGTTCTTAGGTCTTGCTTATTTCCCGTTGTTGTAGTGCATCTTCTTAACATTTCTTTGATTTTGCTCCGATCTCACATTCATGTTTCCTACAGCTTATCACTTGCCTCTCTGGCAAACTAAAAGGAAGAGGAAGCTCTAAAAACCAATTCCAAATGGTTCGTATCGTATCTTTCTTTCATGGAATCTTTTATTATAGCAGGAAAGTAGTATAACAAAAGCTATTATGTAATATTCTTTCTATTAGGTTCGAAAATACTAGTGTCATGTAAAACTTCTCTTCTCACCTCAAACCCCACACACAGGCATGTAAATGTAAATAAATATCTGTTTTCACTAAAAACGAAAAGTGGTCGAGAATAATGCTGCTGTGCTATGCCATAAGGTTATCGTTTTTCATTTTAGAATAGAAAAACACAAGAAAGGTTTTTGTAAGGCGACTACCTAAAAGCATGGCAAACTTTCAGCAGTTTTCTGAGGTTTCCGCCAAAAGAATAAAATTCCTGCCCGGAGTGCTTTCCTATTTAGTATTTCTCTGGCTTTTGGTAACAGCACAACAAGAAAATGGTCAGTGTTTTTATCTCATCACCAGTATCAAAATCCAATTGCTTTTACTACGGAGGGATCATGAGGGAATGAATAAAAATAAGCTAATAAAAAAAAGTAAAGTTTCTGGTACATCTTTTATATTGCTGTTAGCCGTACTACAAGAAAGAATCTTTGATAATAAAATTTTTCATCTGGATAGAAGTGGTGGTAGTGGTGAGAGGTGAAGGTGGTGAAGGCAGTGGTAACATTCCAAGAGGAGCTCGAAAGGATTAATAGGTTTATAGCTCCGTGAAAGTTAAAAATCAGTGATCAGATCACAGTCAAGTAAACAGACGAATGCAGCTTCGTGTTCAATTAGTAAAAGTATAGAAGAGTGAGTGAGTCAGCCAATCCATCTGCTGTCATAAAGTTTCCATCTGCAGAGATTATTCTACATAGGCATAAATAACAATAGAAAAGACTAAGGAAACGGCACGTGTTTCCATGCATGTATTATTTATTGGGAATGAAGTAACACTGATGCTGGGCTAAAGTAATGAAGCAAAGAGCGGGACAAGCTCGAAGTGAAAGGGCAAAGGCACGTAGAGAGCTCTGTCATAATAAGAAAGGCAGCGGATACTATCGAAGAAATAAATCTTGTGGTGGTGAATTTGGGTCGGCTGATATTTCCTCCCAAGATGAATTCGGTGGATACACTTTGAATACAAGATTAAGATCTAAACGAACAAGGCATCATGGAGATCCCGACTTTATTGGTATTATTTTTCGTTTCATAAAAAATCAAAACAAAACTAGTTATAATTAATTACGCAATATTAAGAATTTGATAATTTAATTTTAAGCTACTGAAAACGTTAAGTAATTAAAAATCACAGTTGAAGTATGCAGCTTGTCTGATTATGAATATTTTTTTCTAAAAGTAAGTAACACTAAACCTTTAACTTCGACATCCTACGGATGATCTTTACACCCATTAGCCCACTATACTTTATTTTCTATTTCCATCATATTCTTTTTATGCTTGCATCATCTCTCACCCTTTGAATAGTGAGACACATGCTGACATATTGTAAACACGCTGAGAAAGTGAAATGTTTACACAAGGCAAGTTTCAGAGAGAATTTTTGGAGGATGTATTATTAACACAAGTTTTAATGCTTAACTACAAAAAGCATATGATCAATATAATCATGGGGAAAGTAGTAAGCGCCAAGTAAAATCTTTATTTCCAAATTTCCAAATATTAATAAGAGAAATATGAGTGGGTCAAGAATGGGCAACCTAAACACATGCTTTAGCGGAAGAATATTTTGGATCTATTTTCCACAAAGTTATTTATTCTAAAACGTCTAAAACGAAAAAATAAAGTAGACTTTTTGAATGTGTAATACTATATAGCTGCATATCCCATATTCGTTTTCCAATTTTTAGTAAAAATCAAGATATATAAAAGATTCCTTCAATTTTACAATGTGGCACATAATAAATCTTTAGGAAAACAAGCATTGACAACGAAAACATTTTTGGTTTCTGCTGTTGAAATTCAAATAGGATAGTTCTTTAGACGGGTAAGAAATATTTTAAAAAATGAAATCAGGCGATGAATCATAATGTTTAATTTAAAATCATAAAGCCATAATGTCAATATAGATAAATATAATACCTAAGATTATATATTTAAAAAATTCTCTACATTATTTTTATAATAAACGAAAGTCTTTGTTTTAGGTTAAAAACTAAAGCTTCTTTATTAATAGCTAAGCTTGTGTTTCTTGACGTGTTTTGAAAATATGCCATAACTAACACCCAAGATGGAGTAAACTACTAACCGCTTTCGTTTATGAAGAATATTATAAAGCAAAGTGATGAAATTTTGCCAAAACGCTTTATTGCAACTTGATGAAAAGTGGCGCTGAATGAGAAGCTTGCTAATGAGGTTACTATAAAACTCCATTTTTCTTATATCAGATGATAAGTTCAAAAATTGAATTTAAAATGCCAATACTTCGATTTGTCTGCTAAGGCGCATATACATAAAATGAAAAGTAAAGAATCAGCCAAAACAAAATATGAAAGGAAATTGTTGACATGATTGATTGCTGTAAATTTTCAGGTGAAGATGGAGATCTGTTACCAACGGCGCCTCCAATTGAAGCCCTCGACAGAGTAATAGGATATGAAGACCTTTCATTTGATGCTGGTATTTAAACATATATCTGAAATTGCATCAGTACATTCCTTGTAAATGATTATTGCTTTCTCAAAACTAATACCAATGAGTATACCTAACGTATTCTCATCAAATAATTCATTTACACGTCGTTGATCATAGCCTTAACATTTTAAACGGCATTGTATAAATTATGTCCTTACATAATAAAATTTTGGAAAATTCATTTGGGGTAAATTGAGAAAACACAGAATTTGCTGTAGTAATGTTTTATGGATCTGACTTTCCTTTCTAAGAAACTCCCGATTCTAAAAATGTGTCCATTTGTTTTATTTCATTTGAGTAAAAATGCTGATCTATGGATTTTTATGGATGCCAAGCGGTTTGGCATACAACCCCAAACATAAAACATTTTCTTATTTTCTCAATGACAGTTACTAGTAGAAGTAACTTCTTTCAATAAAAACATTTATTGGTTTTCTTTGAGTTCCAACACTGATCTGTATCAGAAAACAAAATGGAAGGGGTATACTTAAAATAAAAAATTGCGTCCAAACTACTGAAAGTAATCTGTAGAGGCAATTGATCTAAAATGCAGTATAGACTTAACCCAAATTAAAGAAGCTAACCCAAACTAGACAACAAGGATAACCACTTGTCTAAATTCCATAAAATCAGCTTTTTTTTGCTGGACAATTTTATTACGTTAGATCTGATCTAACTTCAGTAAAACATTCAAGGCTGCATTCAGTCTCGTTCTTGATTATATATCTCTTTATATTATATCACTAAATGAAGCTATGTAAAAGGATTTCATCATTGCATCCTAATAGAAACATAAACATCAATCAATACGCTTAAGAGAAGACCCCTGTTCACAACGTCAAAGCTTACAAACAAACTTACTTAGTAATTTTGTTTATTTGGCAAACTTTTTTTTGGTAAATATAAGCTTCGACCCCAATATTTAGGGTGTTTATTTAGAAGAGTCAGAAATATATCAATAATTTATAGCAAGTTTGAGCTCATTGTTTCTTCTCGTGCACATTTCATGTTGAAAAAGTACAAAATATGTCTACTAAATGCATTCATTTACTTCTTATTTCAAATTAATGCTAAAAAGAAAAAGGAAATAGAAATGTATAACGAACAGTTTATGAGGATAAATTCACATTTACTGATTGAGTTACATCTCTTGCAGCTCATGTTGTTGTAGTTATTTCCAGGAAGGCAAAAAATCTGCTAATGAGCTAAAATGCTTTCTCCTGACTCAAGCTTATTTTTATCACGTTTTCTAGTATGCTTCAGCCCACCTGAACCATGCATAGATGACTTTGGCACAGTAGACCCAGATCAGCAGATGTTGGGCACATGGGCTCCTTGTCCGGAGTACAGCTTGCGAACTATGATTCCACATTCTTGTCAAGTAAATAATTCAAATTTAATAGTGGATAAATAGCTTGTTCATAAAATAGTTGTTGCGCAAAAATTGTTTATTATTTTGTAGCAACTACCATGATTGATGCTTCACTTTGCCCCAAATGTGTAATATATTCTTTCATTTTAATGCCGCTTTAGATTAGTGAAAATGCTGCACGATCTGCATTGATGAGGTTCGTAAAGAATCATTGTTGCTGGGGAATTGGGGCTGCCCGAAACATGTCGGTAACATCAATTCGACATACTTGTGCTTACCACGTAAGACCGTCAATTATTTTTAAAAATTGGTTTATGATTTTAACGCAAATATATCTTCGGTCTTCTGAATTTCAATCAATGCATTAGTACGTTCTGCAAACATTCACTGAAAAGAGGGAGGCGAGGTGGGCATGGGCACCCCACGTGGGAGGAGATCCCGATGGACCAGAACAAGGTATTGCGCCATCTCCTTGGGATCTTACAGCTACCCCTTCAAAGCCTTTTCATTCAGAGGTTAAAGTGATTGAGGTGATTATCTGAATTGTTTATGATTGTATGTAGCTAAAGTAGAATTTTATTCAAATCTAAACAAAGAATTCCCAACCTTTGTAGGTTCCACATACTGCCTCTATAAAACCCTGTCATAAGTGCAGAGGTATGATTTAATCCTTCTACTACGCTATATTACGCGTAATAATGTTCAATGGTGGAAGTTTGATCTGACTCATGCAATTGCAGGAAGTGGCAGTCTGAGTTGTCCAAGCTGTCATGGGAAAGGTTTTACGAGATGTTTGGCCTGCCAAGGTGAAGCAGAAGGTTGGGGGTTAGCCACTGAATCTCGTGAAAGATGTATAGTATGTGGTAGCTCATCTCATGGATACGGACGACAAGACTGTAACCGATGTGGAGCCAAGGGGCGAGTGGCATGCCCAGTCTGTGACTCTTATGGACAGTTGAAATGCTTCATTCAATTAACAGTGACTTGGTAGGTCAACTTTCACTTTGTAAAGTGTGTATACGTGCCAAATAGTCTGGCTGCTGTCACTTTTCCTTCTCAATGAATACAAGTTTTTTCTCTTCATCCCTCCAGGAAAGTGAACGTCGGGGAGTACATTACTGGAGGGGATGATGTACCTCACGATCTCTTAAGACAAGCCGAAGGACAAATTGGAATTGAAGAAACGGGAATAAGAGTGGCTCCACTTCCTTCGGATATTGTCTCCGATGAAACGCTTGCACTGGCTTCTGCTCAACTTGTTAGTGAACATTTGCAAATTTCTTCGGATGCGTTGCTTCTTGCCCAGGTAAATGCTTACGAAATTCTCTTAAAGTTCAAAGCTAATTGTTAAAAATTTGAAAATTATCTAAAAGTCATAATACATTCGATTTTTAGCGCCATCAGGTTCGGGTTGTCCCGATAACAACTCTGGATTACCGCTGGAAAAGCTTTGAAGGAACTTATTACATTTATGGTGTTGATAACCGTGTTCACGCACCGGATTATCCTCAAACGTGTTGTTGTGGCTGCACTATTCTTTGAGTCAACAAGCTTAATTGCGATAAGGCTTAATGAAATTGCGCTTTCTATTCCATTACGGGTGGAGCAACGTCTCCCCTAACATTCTCAATAGCATTCATCTAGGATAAACCGTTTAGGTTGTGTACCTAAAAAACTTAAAATTTTGAATCCTTGCTTAGCTAATTTGTTTTTTTCTTGCAATTTAATCATGTTTTACCAATAGACGTTTGATAAAATCTGTTAAAGTATGCAAAAATGAATTATGTACATAGAATCAACTCAACACAAGAAACACTACGTATTATATGAATGTAAGTGTAGTATTACATCTGCTGTACTTATTTTTCATTTTAAAGATTACAAAAAATGTTGCCATTTTATTTTCATATGCATTGTTTGTCTGAAATTAAATATATTATGAAAAATAAAAATTCATCTTTTCAGTGTAAATGTGTGAATGCGTCGTCGTCATTTATACAATGTAAAGAAAATGTGTTAAATAGGCAAAAACAAACTGAAATACTTGTAAGAAGAGTACGAATAACAACTTCCAACCTAAACTTGGCCTTTTCTTTCAACCTAAAAGTGAGCTATTTTAAAACAGGATGACAACATTTCAAATTAATAGCATTTCGTGTATTTCAGCAACTCATTCACAGAGCTATAAAATGATTTTCTGATAACTCAATGCAAATTACAATGACTTGCAATTTCACCTTTAAATTACTCAAAGTGTTTCCATGAAAGCGAAATCAGTTATATTCTGGAAGAATATAACTGATTTGACTTTCATGGAAACACTTTGAAATTACTCTGATAGAATAAAAATGTAACGGTTTTTAATGTTTCTCTCATGAGAACTACGATATAGTAACTATATCAATTTTCATGAATCCTTATTTTCTTGAAGATTTTTTTTTACCAAGTAGTAAACACCAAAGATAATTTTCATTCTTCCAGCGAAACAAATGAGGCTGAATAATACGTTCGACCTGAGCCAAAATTGATTGATTTTTCAAGGATTGAATTTTGCAAGTTGACGGACAATGCGTATCAACTTAGTTCTTATACTGTTGCTTTGTTATTTATCCAATACCAACGGCGACGATGATTCGAATATCGACTCCATTATTAGTACCCACCGGGGAAAAGTACCCACTTCGTGCCTCAACGACTATCTGACGCTTCATTGTTACGAATTATGCAAGGAAGATGAAGAAATAGCAGAATTTTTGGCTACAAGGAAAGCAGATGAAATGAGTTTTGAAGACGATGATACACTTTATCTCCGAGCCTTAAAACTTGAAAGAGGGACTAATCACAGCGGAAAACCTTTCGATTATACTTTTACACACCCTGGTAGAGGGTTTCCATGTCGAAACAAATGTGAAACAAATCCTGAGTATTGGGACTGCATTGAAGATTGTGAGGAAAAGGACCATACTAAATTGTGGTCAAATTGTTTAACTGTATCCCACGGCGATCCTGCTTGTAAAAAAGCTGGAGACTTTTACAATCTGGCCCAGACCTCATGTATAAACTGTTTAATAGAAACTACGAAAGATCGATTAACAGAATCATGCGAATTTGCCCATTCTCCAAATTCTTCAACGGATGATGCTCAGCTTTGTCACGTACTAGATAACTGTGAAAATGGACCAGATTACGGCGATATTGACTCAGTTGTAAGAGACTGTGCAAATTCTCAGGAAGGAGATATTGAAAAGACCAAAATGTGTGTAAACGATCACATTATGATTTCCCAAAGAAAATGCTGCTATGCTATGAGAGATAACCCATATTGTGGAGAAGATCATTATAATTGTGACAAGGTTTGCTCAAAAATACTTACACCACGACTTTGTCGCGAGCAATGTAAAATGAAGAGAGATCCGATAATTTTAAACTGTACGAAAAATTGCCAAATTTTTCACCCAACTTCTCAAGAAATTTGTGATCATTGCATGAATGGAACAACAAAAGCAAATGAATTTAATACTTCAAAAGACTGCGTAACAGCATGCAAAAAACTGGAGTGCGTTCAAGAGTGCTTCCAGACAGATTCCTTTGTTTGGATGCACGTGTGCCTAAATTCAGATCTTATTCGTGGGCTAGCAAAGTTTGCACAAGAAAAACTGCCGGAATTGAAGGATTTCAAACCTCTTCGAACTAATTGGCTGAAGAAACGTTTTACTCCTTTGGAATGCGAATCAAGTTCAAATGATACACAATGGGCTGAATGCAAAAACTTTGTGTCCGAGGAGAGGACATTTGAAGCAATTGAAGAGAAATGCAACGAGAATCCGTTCCGTAACATTGACATGTTGGCATGCGCTTTAGAACTAAAATTGCCAGACTTGAGCATTGACGGCATAATGGAGGCTGCTAAAGCCAAACCATGCAAAAACGAAGCTTTACAATTGAATCTATACAAACTATATTTTGAATATGAAGAGAAAGAATTATGCAAACGGTTTTGCGACAATGATACATTCGAAGACCATCCCAACCACGTAGCGGAAATGAGATGTAAAATCGACGAATGTCAAGAACCCGGGAATAGTTCTCATTGTAAGCCGTTAGAAAGTGATGCAATTTTCCAACTTATTGAATTTCCAGTTTGCCGATGGAAGCTGGACTTTTCAAAGGCAGAAACTCCTTACTTTCTTTGGGCAAATTATTTTAACGAGCTGGCACCAAAAGAAATCAAACATAAATTGGTATAGTCAGAAAAATCTCATGCAGAATTCTACAATGAATTTGAGAATAATTAAAATGTCATTATATTGCAGGAACATCCCTATACATTGGACATACTGCAAAGAGCAACATATAATCAGAAACTAGGCTATTATACTTTTCCATACTTTATCGTTATTCGGGTAGCTGCACTTTTTTAACAGAATTTGTCTGCGACTGATAATTATGATACTGCACCGTTACCTTTAAAAATGAATGATACTATTCACTTACTTTTTCAGGGCGTCTGTGAAGACAATTATTATGCTGATGGTGCTTACAGGTTTTTTATGGCGGGCGGGGCTCCTATAATTGAACAGAAATATAAAGCCCCAACAGCTAGACATCAACCTTCGGCCCATGTCATGGGCTTATTTTATTCTTCTTTGATTGCTTTAAGTAAAGTTAAAAATGACACGTTTGTTCCAGGTATGTAACCGAAACATTTCTAACGGTTGTATTTAAAAAATGAAATTTTAAACCATAAAGAAACTTTAAAAATTATTACATATCAGATAACCCAAGGAGCATTAATGGAAGTGAGCAATTGGGATGTCATGCAAGAATTTGCCACCCAGGATTTGCCGTTCCCTTAATGTTTCTTCAAATTCCAATGTAATTGTCGGTTTGTATATATTTTTACATTTAAAAAATGTAAATAATTCAAAAGTTTGACCGTTTATATAATGATTTTTTCTCAGATTTGAGGTTGTAGTCAATGCTCACGAAGCTTATGGAGAGTTAATGTGAGAATTGTTTGTCAAACTAGTTTTACCTCGATCATAGTAATTGACTTTCGAAGATTGTTAAAACTATGTTCTACTATTGCAGCCAAACAGTTCATGTAGCAGCGTTTCATTCCAGAAGTATGGATGGAAAAGGAGAAATTCAAATCTCTGCTGATGACGACCCACCTCATGCTGGGAAACTTTTCTTAAAAGATCGAGCCACATTTTCTGAAGATCAAGAGTTGAACTACTATTTACATTGTTTTTCAACTGAAGATACTCACATTGGGGACGACAGTGCGGATGAGAAGCCCAAGGCACGTAATTGTCCTGAACTCTATCATATTTTAGATGACAACGATAACCCATATGACACAAATCATTTTGCCCCTTTGGACACTGAAGACATTCTTCGCTCCCAGTTTATACAAGGGACTTCCCCTACACAAGCCTTTGCTGGTTTTTATGACCCAAGATTCCTTATTATTGGAGACGCAGATTTTAACAGTTTTGAAGTAGTTAACTGGGGACGACTTTTGAAAAAGCTAGAAGGAAAGCCAAATTTCCACTCGTGTACACAAACCTTTAAAAATCGAGGTTTCAACAAGCCCATTTACTCACAGCTTGATAATTCCGACTCAGTGTACCCAATTAAGTACTACAGACATAGATATATTGCCAAACCATATCATACAAAACTTGAAGATTCCGTAGATAGTGAGGAATCCAATTACGCTGATACTGCCATTTTCGAGGCGATTGGTCTTGAAGACAGACTCTTACTTGTTACAACGGTAAATATCTAACCATTTTTTATTAAATTCTAGTTCTCATTTCTAATTGTTCTTTTTATTAAGTAGAAAGGTCTGGTTTCCTTTTATGGGCATACAAACGCAACGGTCGTTTTTGACAAGGCTTGGACCTATAAAGAAACAGAAATACTTAATAGATGCTTCAAGGTAAAATCATGCGGGAATATCGGATATAATTAGAAGATGTGTTATGATTAGGCTGACTTTAAAATTGTATGCATGCAATTGTAGATTGTTCGAGTTCTCCCAAAAGCTCAACCATATTCCGACTCTATCGTGGGAGTAACATACAATTACAAAACTAAAAATTACACGGAAGATGGTGACGAAATGGGAGAAGTTGAAATATCTCAAGAAATTTGGATGGGTAAGTTTCTTCATCCTGGGCACGAAATTACATGGATGCAGTTGAAATCGGATACAACAAATTATGAATCTTCTGGATCTGATGATGATGAAGGTAAAATGTTGGGATATTAACATAAAACAAATATTTAAAGTATTTAATAATTAAAGCAAATAAATAAATAAAAAAAAAATTTAGCACCAAGACCTTCAAAAAATAACGCCAAGTCTGAAGTTGAAGCAATCTGCATTAAAGCGTTTCAAAACGAATTTGAGAAAGCTACTACGGATGCCCATTTGCCTGATCCAAATGATAAGAATTCTACAGGTAGCATATTTTAACTTTTTGTATTAACAACAGTTATTTCAAAATACATTTTATCATGACTTAAAGGATGGTGTGAGGCAATTGATGCAACTCCAGTCCAAATGAAGGAAGCAACTGTGCAGTTACTGGTGCGCATGAAAATTGTTTTTATGAAGGGCCGCTCGCAATCAGAGTTTGTCTATTTCTATATTTTGGCTACCAGTATTAGTAAGAAAAGAACTTGAGAATTTACTAATTTAAAAAAGCAATTACGCAAAGGGAAAACGATTAATTCATACAATTTAATATTATAGTAAACCACATTACAAACGATGTTGTATGGAGAATTGATAACATTATCCCTCGCATTCCATGCGTATATAATCACCACGAGGCAGTTATTAACGTTTTGCCGTTTGACCAAACATACTTTAAAAAAGCAAAGTATGGCGTGCAAAAAGATGTGTATGGTTGTCACAATATTGAAACGGGCTCATATAAACATCATGTTTTTCTACATGGAATGACTTACACCCGAACCTTATCAAACGACTTATTTCTTTACGGATCAAGACTACTTCAAAGGTAAAATCATTAAATTGTATAAACCAATATAACATTAGCCATCAATTTTCAATTAAGAGAAGTATAAATGAGTATTTTGTTGTGTCCGTCCTAGTTCCAACAGCGGCGAGAATTTCATTTATCTACAAAGTTTTCCATATCATCTTCAGGATTTAGAGTCAAACTCAGATAATAAAGAAAACCTTCGTCAAGTTCATCGAATAGTAAAAATGGCGTTTGACGACGGTGGGCACTACGCTTTTCTAACAAACAAATTAGAGGTAACAAGAGTGCAACTTTTTTAAACTTGAGAAATACTGAATCTGGTAACAGGAAAAACAGTATGAATTTGGATTGATTGCTATTTTTATTTTTAAGCTGTGGTTGGGAAGCACTGGGACCTTAACACAAATACGATTGCGTCCGAGTCCGATATGGAGAATGGTTCAAATAGGGGTTTCCAAAGTAAAAAATGTCAACGATGGAGTTCCTTTTAGCGTTAACTATGACTCTTCAAATCGTCTTTATGAAGTATGAGCTACAAGATTATATATCCAATGATAAGACTTGTATAATAATAAATGTGATTAATATAAAATATTCATTTGCTGACAAACCTATCGTAGATGGTGGCCATTGTTGGCAAAGATGGGTTTGTATCGCGTATTATGAAGAGACCTGTCCAAGAATCGAAATTACTACGATTCAAGGCTTTATCAGAAAATCTCATGGAAAAGAGCAAAAACATGGTATGAATATCAAAATCAAAAGTACTTTGAATTGTGTAACTTTTTAAATCAAACCCGTTTTATTTTCTAATGCTCAGGCCACCACACGAAAAATGAAAGCTAAATTAGAGCCAGAGTTGCAGAAGCCATTTTCTTATGATGTAGCCCAATGGAGTACTCCTTGTGCATATGTTTCGCCTAATCTTACACAAAACTTTTCAAAAGCCAATACTAGAACCCAAGTGAGCGTTTAGAATTTCATTGCATTTCACACTTTTAAGGTGATATTTTTTACCTACTATATTTGTCATTTAGGGAATGCAATTTCCACATCCGGAACAACATATATTAATGGGAGTTCCACATTTGGAAGGTAGTCTCTTGACTTTTCAAGCTGCCACATTTAATCTTGTTTGGAGGGCATTCTTTAGTCCTCAATCACGATTCTATGCTGGAGTGAATACAGATCCATTTAGAGAGTGTGTTGAATAATTCAATTTGATATATTATTGATGAGTTATGCACATAAAATAATCAAAATGGTTAATTAGATTGGGTAAATTCTGTTGGTACTTGTAACCAGGTGGGTACGAAGGAAAAAATCCGACGCTATCCTTTCAAACTTACGTTTCACTCAGGGAAATCCCACGACTGAGAATGCGATTTTAGTAGAACCTAGGAAATACAGTAGGAATAATATAAAAATATATGGCAATGATGAAATAAATCAATGGTGAAAGTTTAATTGTGCTTTTCATTTTTCTTAATTAACTAGAACGACTACTTTTGGAAACTCGCTACAATAATTTGCTCAAACATTATTTTCTCGATTATCAGATTACTGCGGAGCTGCGCCTTGAATTTTCAATTAGGAATGATTTACAGGTAAATGATCAGAGAACCAATATGGATAACAAAATCTATAATGAAATTCAATGATTTTTCCTTTTTATGAAACGTTATGTTATCTTAGATTGCGGACACAGAATTTATGAGAGATCAAATTAAACAAGTCCAGTTGAATGTTGAGAATGCTAACGGTAGCATAATTCAAATCAATACCGATAAAGAAGTAAATGCTCGGAGTGCTGCTGTTGTTTTCATAATTCGCATGAGCGTTAAAAGGAAAAGTTAGTTGCTTTAACTTTTAAAAATCAATTAAACAATGTTCTGTTTACTCCAAGTTAATCTCATTGCAGGTGGCTTGCGTCAATACCCTCCCGGGATCAATCTCCTTCCTATCCCTGTAACTTATCATTTAATAGGTGCCTTTGGACAATGCTTACAAAGCAGAGCTCAAGGAAACATTGGGGTAAATTGAGAATCTTTAAATCTTTGTCCTCATTCCATCACTAAACATCTACAAAATGTATAAATGCATAAACAATCACTTTTCTTACATATAACTTTAGGACCGGATCGAAACCGTGGCTATGGTAGGTTGTCCAACTAATCGCGATTTTGTATTTGATTGGAATAATACATTAGCATCGATAACATTTAGGTACTAAATAAAACCTTATTTCCTTTCTTGAACCAAACCCCCTAACTTAATATTTGTCCTAATGCTATAACTTTTTTTTAAATGTGGTCAATAATAGGGGAGACAGGAGCCACCGGCCAGTTTCTCATGGAAAAAGAGACCAATGTTATAAGGGAGAGTTCATCTGCTTCTTTACCAGAAACCCTTTGGTTTTTTTCTTTAAAATTTTTGATTCCGTATGAAAAACACGTTACTAATACATTTAGTAAGTTAATTAAAGATTGTTAGGTACATTTTAAATTGTATAATGTTTTTCAATAAAGTCTAAACAACAATTCGTACCATACGAAGGCCGATATTCTTTACGAATATTGGCGGGTGGACGTAATAGAGACGAAATGAGGGTATATACGGAGGACGAAATTCAAGCTTATAACATTCCAGGAGTTTCTGATGTCAGTTTAATTTGGAATGTAAGGCAGGATAAAATCAAATGCGACCGACAAAAACAATTGAAATAGAAGTTTTACGTTTTACTATTCATAAAAACTTTAGAAATGGGACCCCATAGAACACCAGGTGGCCAAGACAAAAGAAGAGCCGCTCTATGATGACCAAGGTCGAGAAATCAAAAGGGACAACAGAGAAGTAATACTCGATTCAGGGGTTTCGAGTATCTTTTGGGTTTGTCATACGTAAGTTTTATTATTATTCAAATCTATAAGCATTGAATGAAATAATTATGTTTGTACTTTGTAATGCATATTTATTTTGTTATTATTATGTCAATGTGAAACAGACTTTCACCCTGCGCTCGAATAGCTCCAACGTCTACTTTAGAGGTAGCTTTCTGGTTCCGTATATTGATAAGCAATCGGTAATAAAGACATAAATTCCTAAGAATAATGTCGTGGAACGGTATATAATATGCAACTAGAACTAACTTGTGATTTTACATTTACAGAGATGTTGAGCAGAACACGCTATGCGTGTATGAAAAAGAGTTTGATATTTTGTTATATGGATTTCCACCTAGCCCGGAGACTCAGCTATTTATAACATTAGTATGTTGATGTATTTAATCAGTAGATTTTAAACCTTACATCAATCAATCTTTAACTTTATTTTTGTTCCTTGTGGAACACTTGCAGGGCTTCAGTTTTGTGATGTTAGGCATTCTGTACCTTTTATACGTTTGCTGTAGGAAGCGACGAAGAGTGTGGGTACAAACAAAAGGAACGGCCAAGAACTGGTTTTTTATTGTGAAAGACGCAATTCCAAAAAGTAATTATCTTTCTGAATATCCAAAAACAATTTATTCATTATCCATTTAATCCTATACTAAAATTATTTATTAATTGGGTATATCTAGAACTGCGATTCTATGAGCCACCATTAGCTGAAGAAAATCTTGCTAAAGGACACAAAAAGGATCGAGAACGTGGGTCACGAGATTTGGGTCATGTTGACAGCAATGTTAGTCTCGGAGTGGATTCTTTGGAGGGAAGTGGCTCACCCAAACGGGCAGCATCATCCTCCTCCACTTTAGAAAGCGCATCAACCTCTACGGCTGCCTCATCACAGTTACTACCTGGAGGGAATGCCCCCTACTTTGTTCCATCTTCCACTAAGGAAGCAGTCTACGATCAAATTTTGGCTAAAAGGTTAAACACAATCGTTGAAAAGAATCGTACAATGCGGACTAACCTTCTAAAGAAGGCTAGTATTCACATCAATCAAGATGATGTAGAGACTGAAGAACATTTCGAAGAACAGTTTGGAAGAACTGTAAGTCAAGAAAGTGTCTTCACCCCACCAATGCCAAAAGCTAAGAAGAGAGGATTTGAGATATTTTACTAATTTTTATATCTGTTAAAACCTTACGGGGTTGGTAAACTGTAAGACATTTTAGTGCTTTGTTCAAAATAAATAATTTGATGGTTTACTTAAAAGTGAAGGAATTCAATTATTGTCAACGAAGAGTTAAAGCATTTTAGTATAAAACCTTTATTTTCGTTATCAATACAAAGAACTACTCAATTGAGCAGATTACAGTTGTAACTCCTTCCAATTGGTTGAATAAGGCTGTCTGATTTATATATGGAAAATTGGAGTCGGACACTGGTGTTTGAGCATAAGGTACTTCAAACTGGTAGTAGATTATAAAATGCGAAGCCATCGCACTTACAGCTCCTAATAAGAACGCTTTAGTAACATAGAAAAATCCAGCTCCTATTATCCCTACATCTTCATGTCCACCAAATGATAATCTCATGCTCATCATAAACCATAACTCATTATCCAACTTATTTGTCATCATGCCTTTCCTGCGTACGATATGTAGCACATTTCTTGCCTAGAAAATATAATAATTGTATGAAAGTAAAGAAATATCGGTCGGTGATTTGAAATTATAAAAATGTCATCGATCAGACCTCATCAGCTACACCAGCCGCTTCTAAAGTAATTATCATGAACATGTAGAGCTGTAACACTAAAAATAGGAAAGTAGGAATCACATCCAATTTGCGGGGATAACAGTATTCAGGATAGAAAAGTGTATGAACAAAGCCATACGCCTCGAAAATAATCATTATCATCTAGAATTTAAAAAATTGAAATCTTTTCTTGTTTAGTGTTTTTGGTGAATTAATAAAATGATTGGTTGTTCCTAATTTAGCTTACATTTGTTAGGTAGAAAGACTCCATAATTACTTCAAACATTGCATTAACTCCTTCGATTAAATTGAAAATTACTAAATGATCCTGAAACAATTGGGCCCGCTTGGTTCTAGTAGCTGATTTGACATTGTCACGAATTGCTTTACTTGCATGAGCACTCAAACTGTCGATGACCTCTAATAATTTTCAAATGTAAATTTCAAACAAAATGGTGGAATGATTAAAATTATATTCCAAATAAACTATTGAGTACATATATTATATCAATTTGAGTCTTTATCTCACGTTTATGCAAACAATATTGAAACCGATTATTCCAGACTTTTAAAATATTGGTCAAAATTCGACAAAAATAGAAGAACCAAAACTAAAAAGTACATGATGATACTAGTATTATTAATATCTTAATTTCTGCAAGGAGGAGAAAGTCAGTACTTAAATTTACTTACAATGTACATGTATCCAGCAATGATCACGTAAAAGATGAAAATTGCAAAAACATGTTTCCTAATATACATATAGGAATGCCAATGAGCTTTTCCATCCAGCGGTCTTGCCAGAATTATATACAGAGTGGAACCTGATCCAGCCAATGAAGGTGACCAGTTGAAAACGTAAGTAACAATGCAAATGATTATTGGGATAAATGCTATAATTAAATGAACAATCATTCTTTTTGCAACGTTTCTCCCAACGTCAAGCTGAAGTAGTTCGACAACCCTGTGAAGATTTCAGTAGTAATAATTCATTTTGAGGTATAACTGGTGTAATAGAATTGATAATGATAATATCTTACTCTGTCCAATATACAAGCTGTTTTGCTATGTAATCTCTTCTCAGAAATACACAAATCATGCATATTGTTAAATGAATGAAGCTTGAGAAAATGATAACTAGAAAGACCGCGTTCCGTTTGTAAATGAACACTTCTTCCGATCGATAAACTGTTGCATCCCTTGCATGATGATCATTTGTAGAACGTTTGGCCTCTGGAGAATTAGTGGTAATACAAAGGACTGATACCAGGAGTAGCCAAAGTGTAGAACCAATTACGAATGTAGCAGCGAATGTGAACAGAATTGCATGATGAGATGTCCACTGAAATTTGAAAGTATATGTTCCGTTCTTTGCACGATGGGGAATTAACGGAAACAGTCCAAGATACGTGGAAATCTTCATGATTAACGAAAAGGCATTAACAACACTTTTGGCAAATTTCCGTCCTTCTGAGGGCTTCCCAGATTCTAAAGCCCAAATATCGTCCTCCGGGTCATAATGTAGTTTATCATCCTCTTGCGCAGCTTTACGAGCTTTGGCTTTGGCCTTACTATCCGTACTACTCTTAAAAGAAGCAGTTTCGCTTTTCTGTTTTTGAGCTGTTTTAGATTTCGCTATTGCAGCGACAGCACGTTGTCTCTTTAGCTCTTGGGCTTTAGTTAACTTTGAGGCTACGGAGCTAGTAAATTTTATCGGCATTTTGTGGCAGTTGAGACTTAAAGTTGCAGCGCAATATTTTAAGTTATTCTATTTACTTATCAATTATTGTTGTTCGATTTGTAGTATTCGCAATCATTCAATAATTGCATGATATTTTAAATGCAAAGCCAAACTTCCAGCACTTGTTATGACAATATGAAAGGGAAAGAATAATGCATTGTAGAACAATTCCGGTTTACCAAACCAAACTGTATACTTCAGGCAAATTCAAGTCAGTCCAGTTTAATTTCGCAACATCTTCCAACTAAATACTGTCTTATTATTATTTGTATAAGCAATCGCATTTCAAAGATTTTTTTATCTTGATTATTTATAAATAAAATCCAACTATCTTTTAAAAAAAGATTAAGCATTTTAAAACTTTCATTATTTTTCTTTCAAATTATAAAAAGTAATTTAAATTTTACTTCAAAATAAATCCGAATACGCTAAAATAAGGCGAGAACAGAGCTTTTACTTCCTGTATCTTCCTTTAATTCTATTGTTTCAAAACACCTAAATACCCCAACTTCTAGTTTGAGTTCCATAAATAAAAACGAAAAATTACACAAGTTTAGAATCGATCGCATTGTAATATTCTAGAAGAAGAACAAAAGAACGCTTTTCTTGTTATAAATTGTAAAAAGTAAAACACCCAAGAAGGCCTCGATCTCAATTACCGTTATGTGCACACAAATTAAAGATATAAAAATCACATCATCCTTGTAATATAACTTACAAAAGATATACTTCACAGTCAATAAAGTACAAGTCTGGCTTACATATATTTATGTCTTTCCAATGAAACGTAACCAGCCACTCATATAAATTGGCTCACTATGCATGCATGCTTAATTTATGTAGTTAGTTTGCCTAATATATACGTTAGTTTAATCTTATAGAAAACTTATTGCCGCAATTTAAATCGTTGTCACATTTCACTAAAAAAGTGGAAGCTTTCAGTGCAACAGAAAACTATTCTCTTTTTGAATTCACTCACAATAACTTTTAAACTACTACATTCGAGCTAGTAAAATCCACATTATACTTTACACATTCACACACGCAACTTTCATCTACATCTGATTATAGAAAAAGGGCTCAATGTGACCAATTCATGTTGTGCGCAGGTGAAATTATGTTTGTTGAATTACTGAGCAAAACATTTTGGGGTTGATTTCCACCAGCTGTTGAAACGTAATCTCCAATTAGAGGAACAGTGGAGCAGTAATGGGTCACCGACGCATTAGCTTGAACTTGTTGTGGTGTTGAAGTTGCCTAAAGCGAAGCAAGGTAATATTAATTCTTCCTGTAAATAAATCTTTACTATTATCACCCCAATCAATAGCAAAATAATAGAAAAGATAGTATCGTCAGTATAGAAATAGCATATGAAATAATAAATTTTAAAAGACTTACGGGATAAGCTGCTCCTTGAACACCCATCATATTCTGAGCCGCCATAGTATCCACAAATGTGTTCATTCCATCAACAAGAGATCCATTTACGGCCAGTGAGCCATTGGTTAGTCTTCCATTAGCATCTATAGTATTCCAAACTATACTATCGGATGGAGCAGTACTATGATGACCTGGTGGAGGTTGGGGAGCTGCTCCAGTGTATCGAAAGTAAGGGTTTTTCAAATCGAGACTGTTTGAAGCCTTCCGTCCATCCAATTCAAGATCAATCATAACATCATAACTTTGCCTAAAAAAGAATTTTATAATTCAGCATAAAATGTACACATAATGTTATATGTTATCTTTAGTAGAGAAGAGATAACAAAAATATTTCAGCAACTTACCTTTTGTTGGCGCTTAATCTTACATGTCCTTTAAGGATTTGGAATTGCTTTACAATGATAGGTGTATCAATCAGGCAACGTACCTAAGACGCATAATAATATATAATTAATAATATATAATTGTATTTGAAATTTTGACATCGAACGATGATACTTCCATTATTTAATTGGTCAAAATATTTACCTGGTACCAATGAGTTAATGGCTCGGTTGGTGCTGTCGATAACCATACAGGTTGGTCAGACCCTTCGAACGAAACGTCAAACCAAAAGGCTAATCCATGGACAGTTCCTGATTCACTTATTTTGAATTCAAGAGGAATATTAATTTGGTGAAGATCGAACTCGGATGCTTCAGAAAAGTCTACAGTGTGCTTAAGAGATTTGGCTAGGCAAATTCGAACGTCAAATGTGTCTACAATAGGTTGTCGGAAATATTCTTTTAACGCTGCATTTTTCAGAACACTTAAGTCTACTCCATGAAAACAATTCTGTTGCCTAAAATTTGAAAAATAATTTATTTATTTATAGAGTATTTTCTACTTATTTATAAATCCACAAGATTTATATTATATTTTTTCATTGTACTCAATTACCAGAAATTAGCCTTATTGCATTGTTCCATGTACAAAGCTTCATCTGTAAATGGAGCCACATGAAGTTCTCCTTTTGTGGGAAACATTTTACCTAAAGGTATAACAGATAGAACACTACTTATACGACACGTATAATAATATGTCATTTCAATTCGAAATAAATAACTTTGATACTAACCGTTTGGTTTCAACCATTTCTTTGCATGTAGGTAAGTTTCCAACATTCGTTCATTGAATAACATGTATCCCATAGGTTCCGAAATAATAATATCCACCTTCTCAGGGAGCTCAATTTCTTCGATTTTTCCAGCAACAACTTTCATTTTAGATCCCCATCCATTCGCCATTGCTAACGCCTGATACATAAATTAATAATTACAATATAATTATTAGAAATACAAATATTTACACTACTTTAACAAATCTCACAAAACAACCAAATTTTAAACCATTACCTCAGCATGTACTGCCATGCTGGAAGCCTCAACGGCATATACTTTCTTTGCTCCTGCCTGGCACGCAAAAAATGATAAAATACCGGAGCCTGCCCCGACATCCAACACAACTTTATCCTTAAAGTCACCAAAATTTGCTAGTATTGCTTTTTGATAAGTCGCAGTTCTTATGTAGTCTTGCATCATGTTCTGCTGCTGCGAAAGGTAACCGTAAAACTAAAGAAAAAATCAATAAAAATCATTTTAATTTTATTTTAAAATTAACACAACCAATGAATGAATAAATTTGGTTAATAGTGTACCTGAAAGTATTGCAGAGCAGATGAATCTTCGGTTCGCTCAGCAAAAACAGACGAATCATTTCCTTTAAGTCCTTTGGTAATTTGTATCTGGAACTTGGCTCCATCTATTTCCAAGCAAATAATTTTTAAAATTGCCAACCTCATATAAATCTCATATTATTTTCAATAATAAAATTTGGAACCTACCAGTTTCTCCAAAAAGTTTTATAAGTAAGGCTTCAATTTCTGTGCTAATTAAGAAACCACACCTGCCAATCCTTTGGGGCGGGCAACTCTTCTCCACCAGAGTTTCGAACAGCTTTGTAGGTGAACTTTCATCTGTAAAAGCATAATGAAAATAATGTAATTATTTAATAATAACCCACATCTCAGGCATCATCAGCTTTAAACTATGAAGTTTGCAAATTTACTTTTTAAAAAGGATATAAGTAATCCTTGCGGGTCATAGTCAACCCTAAGCACAACCGGTTCCGGAAATCGGAGCTCACTTTGTCCGTTTTCCGTGATTTTGAACACTGTCACGTTCTCGTAAAGCGTCATCTTTTAAAAATTTCCACTCGCCTAATTAGAACGTGGCTTATTATTGCAGTAGCTCAAATAACAGCTAACTCGTTATAAAATTACAAAAACTGGACTAATGACTTAAAAAGTCAAAGAGCAACAATAAAAACCTTAACTCCTCCAGTGATCTCCACTTCCTGTTTTGTCATAAATCTCTCAATCCACCTGACATTTAAAATATCTACCCAGATGCTCAACACATATCTCCTTATCCCTCTTAATTTCCAATCATCTGTGCATTTTCCCAGCTGATTTTGCAAATTTCTTCAAACCTTTTAAACTTAATTAAAATTTCCAAAAACTACTAAAAAGAACTTTTTATTGGGTGTGAGAGTTTTAAACCCGGGATAGAAAAATTTAGAAATAAAGAAAAATTGCAGAAATTAAAAAGTTTTGTGTTTAAAAATAAACTAATTAGTAATTGTAGAAAAATTTGTGTAATTAGTGTGGATATGGGAGAGGAATGAATTATCCCACAACTGCACCCGCAATAAAACCCTCTTTATTCTCAAAATATTTCAATGGTGCTGCCTTTTTGGCTGATGCTTTTTTCTTTATGCTTTCTTTGAAAAAGCTTGAAAAAGAGATGTGAACGGCTGATGCTGATAAAAACCATGGGCTTCATCATGATGTTGATGATGCGGCATTTCCTAAAACTTTTTTAAACTCTTTTTTCCCTATAAAATAAGAGTGAAATGATAGAAGAATATGCTTTGGATGCTGCTATATATGATCTCTGTATATACAATTGCATAATAGATTTTTATATATGGCGAAATTAAAAGCTTCAAGCGACATGCTTTTCTATTTCTAGTACAAGATTATATAATCCTCCAGGGTTTGGTTCAACATAGTTCAATCTCAAGTTCTCATGTTAGGTCATGGTTTTTGATACAATTCAAGGATAAGTCTTTCTCAAAAGATCATTTCACGGTTTCCTTTTAGTGGAGGTATGTAAAATTGTTATGTTGGAAGGAAGTTTGGAATGTAATATGATAAGATGTATACACAGTAAAAACTACTTGCAAAGCACACTCTTGTAGTAGGATTAGACAAAGGGAAAAGACATTTCATATAAAAAGAAGCGCTTGGTTTTAATAAAAGCACATTACATTAAGGCTGATTTGATGAGTTTTGTTAAACCTGTTTTTTGTAAATTGCAAGTAGATACTTATATTGGATGCTAAACCTTTGTGTATGATAAATGAAACGCTTCTTTCACATTTCCCAATGCTTTGTACAATGTACAGTTTATACTGGGTATGTGTAATGGTGGGATAATTCGGTGATGGTGGTACAACAAAAAGTCAACCAAATGTATTATTACGTGCATTGAACGGACGGGGACGGAAGCTTCTTCCAAATATTACACAAGATGCCACTCTCACATAGTCTTTGCCAATATTTCAATTTTTATCCGCTTTTTATTTACTGCATGAAAGCTTCCTACGAATCGTTGATTCGGATATTTTTATCATTTGAATTCAAATTTATTCAAAAATTTATATTTCCAATGATGCAATGCGGTAGGGAAAGGAACAAAGGTGATGTGATATATAAAAATGTTCTCGGTGCGGTAGGGCATTGTCAGGAAGGAAGAGTGCAATGAAAAGTTTGCACTGCGAAAGGAAAGAATGAAGTAAATAGAAGTGGGGTAAACTCGAAAAATTATGAAAATAGTTACTCTCCTTTTAAATGAAATATTTAATTTCAGAATATTTTAAATCATATTTACATTAAGTTACAACATGGTAATTATTATTACATTCTGAATTGTTTTATTGATATGATCCTGTAAGACGTAATTAGGCTTCGCTGGAAGGAGCTTCTTTCTTTTCCTTTTCGTCTACTACTTTGATGAATCTACGCATTTTATCCAATTCTGGATACAAAACTCGGACAAAGTAGCTTGTGAGCAAGTCGCCAACAGTTGAAATTAAAGCTGTCACTTTTACAAAAATCCCAACTGTGAAGCTGGCCGTAAGTAAGAACGCCGAAATCATCACTAGAAATACTTTAAACGCGATCCATAGCCTCGCCACTTCTGGTGTCGACTTTACAAAATTAAAAGAATACATTAAAATCATAAAATGATTAATGTAAATTTGAAATAGTTAATTTTTCAACCTTTTTGACCCCAATAGACAACAAACAAGCGGAAATAATCCGAATGGCACAAAGACATAACAGGACCACTAGAATCCATGAAGTCACAGCATCTGCAGAATTCAAATTTTATTATTTTAAAACAATCGCATTTTTCACATTTGTTTCCTATTCTTCATTTTTTATTTATAATGTTCTTACATTCATAATGTTTGTTCTTTTCAACAGAGCTCGTATTTTTAGTCGGAGAATAAAGAAACTGGATATTATCACTCCCGAGTCGGAAAATAAGGATCCAGATAGACAGCAAGATTATAACCGCTGAAACTGCAAAACATACAAAATTTAAAAATAATAATTTGATGTTTAGTATAATTGCAATTTTAAAGAAATTGAAAATTGGCTTACACAAGAATTCTAAAAGTGTTGTAACAGCAAACCACGCCTTAAAGGAAAGTCCACATTCCGGATTTATTTTCATTGTGATAAATTAATTTCCTTTTCAGGTTTAATTTACAATTTAGTAAAATAAAAACTATTTTTGTACATTAAAGCAAGAGCAATTGTTTTATGTTTACTACCTTTCAAACCAAATCTTTTGAAGGCAATGAGTATAGTATGTAACGAAAAAGAAATATTTTATAAATTAAACACTGTGACAAGATAAATTGCTAACTTTACACCTTAATTTTTCGCTCATCTTCCTCTTCCGAAGCAAACAAGCTAGATACAAGAACAAGTCATTAAATATTCTTGTAAGCAACATGAGAATTAAAACTGCATGCTTTTGGAATATATAAGATAACATAATGAACCGCGTAATTAGTACTTAATTAAATTTACACATTATACTTACAAGAAAAGTTGGGAAGCTATAACTAAGATTTTTGTCTTGCGTCGGGTTTTGTGCAGCATTTAATTTTGTGAATGATCTGATTATAGACAAGTATCAATACAAAATAAATGTAGGCAAGCTCTATATAATATTAGACAATGCAAATAGACAAAACTGAGAGTCGTGATGCGTTATTAAATTATGGGGGTGATAACAGAGAACTCACTGACGACGAGCAAAGTAGTTATTGTTGTTTTGGCTCAAATTCGTTAGGAAAACAATAGAAGCAGTCAAATTTATATTTAGCATTAACCTTAACTTCTAATAAATGCTGATTTTTATTAGCATTGATTTTAATATGCAAAATATTGGTTCTGATGTAATTTATTCCAATGTCAAATTATAAATGTACTGTCTCTTGGAAATGCTCACTTTTAGATGTTACTTGTTAGTTTTAGCTAATTTATTTTGCAACTATATAGAGTGCCATCAATTTGAAATATGGCTGGTTCAAACTAGAACTAGGCAAATATGCGTCAACTTCTTGAGTACTTAAAACATCAAAGTCATTTCCGATTTAGGCAAACTTAGTAGTTAGTAGGGTTTTATTGATCTTATAAGACAACATAAACATGATCATTATAGGCAAACTTAGTAGTCAAGTAAGTTTTAGTTTAAAACTTAAGTCATATTGCATTGTTATTTTGAATAGAATCAAAATCCTACTTACGAAAATAGCCGCTGTCATTGTCCAACCTACCTACCAATTATGATTTGCGATTGATACCGTCTTATAACTTCAGAAGTTTATTGAAATATTGGCTCGTTTTAAAAATTTTGCAATGTGGAACCAAAACTGGAAAACTACAGTGAGTGAAATAAAAAGATATTTCTACTTATTTCCTTTCTTTGGCATAGTGTCACTTTCTAGATTTTATGAGTGTTACACAGCCAGTTTGACCATAAAACTCAATCCGTTGTTATTAAAAAAGTTATGCTTATGCTAGCGAAAATATAAAAAAATATGAAACGTTTATTGATCCAATGTGTGGCTGAATAGTTAAATTGCAAATATTATAAAATGATAGAAAATAGTGGAAACTCTCAAGGTGGTGGATTTTACCGATTCAGAAATCATGCCAAAAATAGACTGGAAGGAACGTCATTTATCATACAAAGCCAAAGAATATATTTTTGCAAAAATGCAATGGAATCACAGACTAATAAGATGTCAAAAGTAAAGAATACATTCTCATCAATGATTTGAATGTTAGAGAATAACATTGGCACGTGCTGTTTAAAAATACTTATTCAGTTTCAATGCAAATAGATTTTTAAAAGATAGATGCACCTTTCTCCATTGTTCTCTACACTTACTTTAGCTCCAGTTATGGGAGAACAAGTAGATCATAGGGTTCCCATGTTTATTAGTGCAGCGAACAGCCAAGCCATTTTTCAAAATATAAATGTTAAATCAATGAGAGGATGAACTTTAGATGGGTAAGAGGAAAATGAGTAGGTAACGAATAATTTCCTGTGATAAATATCCACATTTACTATGCCGGACGTCGAACAATATTCTGGGAAGGAGAAAGTCCGTGTAAGCGAAAACTGGACTAGCTTTAGGGAAACGTGACCTAGCTTCAAATTTCCTGTTCGGTTTTCTACGCAATATTCAATTTCTTTTTGGATATCTTTCGCACATGTACCTTTCATTGTAAACTACAAAAGAGAAAGTTCATTTATAGATATTATCTACTAAACACACGAGTATGAAGATGGGTAATGATTTAAAATGAAGGCCTTTCATGCTTTGCGGTTTTGATACTGTACCTTGGGGATATTTATATTCAATTAATTTTATATAAAACTATAAGAGATTTTTACTTTTGTTATAGGACGGATTTTCTTTTATTATCCTTGTAAGCATTTATTTTTGTCCTAGTTTTGCTAGTTGATCTACGCTTTTCAAATAACGATACTAGTATCATGTTAAAATTTATGATGATTGATTAGTTATTATGGAAGAGACATTAAATTAGCCCGTCGATACGCGACAATAATAATTCCCATTTTTGAATTTGTAAGAAAAAACAAAAATTCATCATTAGATTCATAGTGCATCGTCGAGAGAGCAGATTAGAATACAATAATATTCAGTTATAAATTGGATTTACTCTTTGGTTTTCGAGTGAGAAGAAAAGTCATATCTTACATAATATGATTGATAATGTATCTATTAGTATTGTATTATCTGCAGAGTTTGTGACTAGTTTGCTGTATAAAATAAAGATTCGCTTTTAATACATTCTGCAATCAACTAAAGATTACACAATCTTTTAAATCAATGATTCAGCGATTTTGACAGTAGCGTGCATAAAACCACTTGGAAATGTGTATTTGTGATAATACATTTAGGTACAGCGTTTTTGTGTATAAAATGACATAACTTTGAAAATAATTATGAAACTTGCAAGAAATATTCACAACACGAAAACTTCTGCTATTTCATTAAAATTTTGTAAAAAAAGCTTTTAAAGCAAGTGACCTTGGAACGGAAGAAATGCTCATACATGGTTTAACTGAAGCAACACGTCGACTTCAACTTTGATAATTTTGTGTTTATATAGGTAAAATTTAGCGTTGATTTGTAACAAGAAATTGTATTTAAAGAAAACTAGTTTGCTAACTTTTTTATGTTTGTCAACTTTGCATTATTAGAAGGACAATCAGAAAAATGTTGCTCCTGTTAGTATATTGGCTTGTTTCCCCTGAGTCAACTAAAATGCTATTTGCTTAACCTGGGCTGATAAAATCAATTTGACATAGGTTTGTAATATGTACAATTTAAATCGTATTTAAAAGTTCCCTTTGAGCGAATGATTAAGCGGTAATCATAGGCTCAAGGCAATCTATCTTGACAAATGTTCAACATCCCAAATTAAATTAAAGAATTGTCATTAAGTAACAACATTTATTGGATTGGAACATTTTAAACCATCATCATTTTAAATTAGGTATGAATCAAGTTTCTAATGTCTAAAATCGGACTTTGTCCATTGTGTCACTAACATTATATAGTGG